>CAHIKZ030000146.1:917500-1045000 GCA_903632075.3 Acanthosepion pharaonis
AAAGGTAGACTGTGTTTACAATTTACCGTTTATTCGGAGCTTTGATTTAATAAAGAATTTTTATCAAAGAACCTGATAATTTCCAATTTTTCATGTAAACACAGAAAACAAAGTTCATGTAAGGATTTACATGTACTTGCCATTTTTAAAAATTTCTATTTCACCTTAGGAGTTTTATTATCATCTTTTAAACTTCAAAAATTACCAATTAAGTTAGGCCAGAAGTTCCTCCATTTAATTGATAAGCATTTCCTACAAGTAACCCTCTTAGTAAAATATTTAACAGAAACACATTAAAACTAAGTTATAATTACACAATAATAAAATTTTAAACCAATTTAATAATCTGTATCATAATGCACATTTCAAGATAAATATTATTAATGATACTAGTCAATGTAACTGTAGGAATTCAGACCAATGTCCATTGCCAAACAAATGTTAAACTAAATCTCTTGTTTACTTAAGTACTATCTCTACAATAGGGAATTTGAGAGTTGAAAAATTCTATATTGGTAGTACTAAGAATTCTTTTAAGACTAGGTGGTATTAACATATCTTGTCCTTCACCAATAATATTTATAGAAATGATACACCACTTTCAAAATATCTATCTATCTATCTATCTATCTATCTATCTATCTATCTATCTATGTTCATATATCTGTGTCACTCACTCTGTTCATATCTCAGTCTATTTTTGATCTATATTTTTTTCTGGAGAAGTCCTTTCAAAGAATGAAACATATGTCAAAGTTTTTTTCCCATTTTGCATATATATATATATATATATATATATATATATATATATATATATATATGTGTGTGTGTGTGTGTGTGTTTTTGTGTGTGTGCGTGAGTATATATATATATATATATATATATATACATGAAATGATATCGTCATAGAGTTTATCAATTGTGTAACTAGATGTTGGAAGTGAAATAGTCTTTGAAAAAATTATCTGCATACCTTTTACTTTCAGCAAAAGCCCTTTCATAGAAACGGTCAGTTTTTCCATAAATCTCTTTCTCCTCACCAGAAATGACTTCATCCTGAAGTTAGAGAAAAATAATAATAATTAAAATTAAAATATTTAAAAAATAAATGTTAGTACAAGGCCTCCTATCCATAATCCCATTGGCTGCTGTGCAATATGCAACATTCAAAATTCAAAATTTGCTTCTATCATGATGGATTGAAATTAGTGTGTATTATGTTGTATCATTTGCTATTGTAAATCAACCTTTATTTACACAAGTAACATTGGTAGTAGCAATATGACCTTGAATTTTATTATTAGACTAGTGTACTCATGCTATCAAAAATGATGGCTTATTTCTTATATGCTGCAGTTATGATGTTAATTGGCTTCAGTGAACAGAAGATTATTTACACCATAAATTCTGTTCTGTCATGGTGCCAATATTCCCATTGCTCTTCTGTTTCTTGTCAAAGACATTCTCCCTTTTGCATTCTCATATTTTCTCTTCTTGCATTAGATTTGTTATAGACAAGCGTATAGTTGCAAGAAAGAAATACGACAACAGCAGAAATAGATTTACATCATTTATTTTAATAGGAATGTGTGGGTTTGGGACAGCTACCTTGTGGTATAGTTCATAAACCGGCTGCTGATCTGGGTTGATCTCTCATAGTAGTTCTCACTGGTTGACTGCCCAGACTGACCATGACAGATCTCTTCCCTGGCCTCCTGTTGACTGCTTTTATGGCTTAACAGGCTCGAAAAATGACGCAAGTATAATTAGAAGGGAAGCATTTTTATTGGTCGAAAAATAGAAACACTTTAAAATATTATTTTATTTTTCGACTGGAACTCATGCGTCGGGCCTATGCACAAATGACGATAATGGTCATTTTGTGATGGGGCCTTGTCTCGTTTACATCCAGCTCTCGCTCTTGAGTATGTTAGTTTATTTGCCTGCAAATCAGCTGAGATATGTCTTATTTTATTTTATAACAGATTCTTCCTCTGTTTCATTTTGAATCCTTTCAGCTACACGTTCTGTTCTTTACACTCACAGGTCCAGGGCCTCCTCTCTACTACATGTCAATTTCAAATGTTTCCTGACCTGGGGTCCACAAACCCTCAAAGAAAAATGGGGGGGAGGGCAGCGTTAATTTTAAATTACCAAAAATCAGGGAATTATCCAATTTAAATGAAAATTTCCATACATTTTCATTAATTATTTTCTTTTATAATGAATATTTTTTTTTATTTAAAAGAACCTGAGAAAATGTTATTGTTTTTGTAATGACCACCAATATTTTTATAATGAAATTTTTACTTGAAAAAGTAAGTTGCAAATTTTTAGATTTCCATAAAGATTAATCGCCGATGCATCTCCACTGAAAAAAATAGAAGTTTTACAAAGATTCCAACACAACATCCCCATCAACTGGTGCTAATGCATGACAGGACTTAATGTATTTACTGTTTTGCCAATCATTTGATGAAAAAATTAGGGTCAATTAGGGGTTAGTTGTTGGCCAGGGGTAGAACTTTTCCATAAACACTTGACAAATGAGATAATCCACAATTTACATTCATATATGGTTTAGCGTCTCTTACTAGCATCTCTTTCATCTAGTCCTATCGTTCATTTGCACCAAAAAAACAAAAAACAAAAAAAAAACTCAAAAAATGTTTCCTCTAATACAATTCATAGTGAAATGAATGCATAAATTGATTTAAAAGAAATTTTCAGAAAGAAAATTACAATTTTTAAAACTAAGCGCTACTGAAATTAGAACTTCTGTCCCCCAGTAGGCATGGGACCCCCACGTGGTTGAAAGATTCGGGGTAGTAAGCACCAGCCATGTCGATTATTATAGTTGATGATTGACAATCTCACTGAGGTAGAAAAAAAGTAAAAAGTACAAAAAGTAAAAAAAAATACTGCTGAAACTAGCCCTTTTGATGCTCCACCCTCATTGGGGATTCTTGTATAGTATGCACTGCACTGGCCATGCAGACACAGGATGTATATTATTAGTTGATGACTGACAATGTAACGTCAGTTTAAAAATAATAAAAAAAAAAATGGAAAGGCCACAATAGGGCAAAAAAAAACGTGCCTCCCCCCCAACCCCCACGGGTTTCAGGGTTAGGAGGTGCTGGCCCTGCACAGGTCTACTCTCCACTTCTTTTGTTTCATTAGTTGGCCTCTGAGCCTCACGTCTCTTGGCTTGTGCTCTTATTACATCGCATTCATAGCCTATGAATATCTTTGCCTATCAGCCTCCCACCTTACCTTTATCACTTCCTGAGAGAGGTGTAAACACTGCCTTTGTTTTTACTCTCGTTCTAATCTCCAGTTCCTCAGAGGTGTGAACACTGACTTTGTTTTTACTCTCGTTCTAATCTCCAGTTCCTCAGAGAGGTGTGAACACTGCCTTTGTTTTTACTCTCGTTCTAATCTCCAGTTCCTCAGAGAGGTGTGAACACTGCTTTTGTTTTTGCTCTCGTTCTAATCTCCTCATTTCTTGAAGGGAATTTTCCATTTTATGATGTTCACTGGACAAAATTTCCTTAAATGCACAAAACAATGTAAAACATAGAGAATTATTTAAATTTAATTCTACTTTTTTAGAACACATTTGTGTTTAATCTGGGATACCAATGCAAAACTAAGATGTATTTAAATAAGATGATTGGTTTGGTTTGTTTTGTTTTATGGCATATCAACTTCAATGGGTCATTTAATGCCGACAACTCTTTTTTTTTTTCCCCTGGTAATTTTTTTGCTTTGTCAAAAATCTATTTCTGTTAATATTTTTTCCTCAAAAATGTATAGCTGGTAATATTATTTTTCTAAAAAAGTATTGCTGGCAACATTATTTTTTCAAAAACGTATAGCTGGCAACATTATTTTTTCAAAAACATATTATCAGAGGCCTTGCTGTTGGACATAGTTTATCATCATACCCAGGACGCAGATGTAGTTTATCATCATACCCAGGATGCTTAAATAATATGAAAACTTGTAATTATTACCTAAATATTAATACTAAATTTATCTGTTCATAGTTATTCTGTTGTATATCCAGAGTGTAAAAGCATGTTGAATCTAGGATACAATAATTCATATATTCAGGTAAAATAATGACTGATGCATTTTCTGGAGTAATGTTAATAAAAACCTCATGATATATTTATTTGAAAGTAATTGCTACTTGTAAATAGATATTCATCATTGCCGTTTGTATTTCAGTCTGTCTCATCAGATCCTCAGATGGGACAGAAAATATATAAATACACATTGACAATTATTATGATTTGATTTGATGATTAACAACAAAATTCTTTATAATATTTAACGTTATCAAGAAAATATTTTATCTCCATTTATGAAGAAAATATAGTTATCTCCCATTATCAAATGGGACAGGAAATATATAAATAAATACACATTGATAATTATTATATGGTTTGATGAAGCATTGTCAATCATCTTTCATTTTTGATTAGGATTTCTTTCATTTTCATTATAATTGCTTTATCTCAACTAGTAGCATTATCTGGAATATACATATATTTTCTAAGTAAGGTCGTGTGTACAATGGCTTCACATAGGATATGCACTTATTTGAACTAAATTTGAATTGCACTGTTAAAAAAATGCTAGGATGTAGCCAACAGAATCTTGTCCACCAAACTGACAGCACATAGTTCTTGATAATGACTGAGACAGTCAAATGTACTTAAACAAAGACAAAAGAAAACATAAACTTTGTCTAGTTAATCCATAATTTTGATTTGGATGTACAGTGTATTCAAAAATGAGAAAAATACAATTAATTATAGAAAGATCTTGTTGACTGAATTTAAATAAAACTTGTTTAAATGAATTCTTCATCTATCTATCTCTCTCTCTCTCTATATATATATATATATATATATATATATATATATATATATATATATGTATTATGTGCAATGCACTTGGGAAATGTACAAATCCTCTTCTTCTTCCTCCAGCTATGGATAAATAGCAGGACAGACTGGATTCTATACCCATGGATGGCAACTGGAGAGTTGTTTGAGATTGAGAGTGAACCAGGTCTCACTATTTGGCTCTTCAAAAAAGCACAAAAGCTTCCCCACTATTATCAAATCAAATGTGCAGGTTGTTGGTTCCTAGGAACTGAGATGCCTGACCATCATATATCGTAAAAGGGTTCCCGGTAGGTGCAGGTCAACAGCTCATGTTGATCAACAACTGGAGAGTCCACAATATATATATATATATATATATATATATATATATATATAAGATAATGATATATATACAAGAACAGTACTAAGGAAATTGTCAGACAAAATCGAAAAAATTAATAAATAAATAAACTTTTTCCATTTTGTCTTACAATATATATATATATATATATATATATATATATATATATATATATATATATAAATGAAAAATATAGTTTTAAGGTGTGGTATATTTATGGGATAAATTGCTCAATATCAGAGATAGAGCATATGTAAATATAAATATAAAAGTGAACATTGAAGTCAACACTCAGAGGCAATTGTGTCTAACATGAAACAGCTGGTCGCCTTTGAGTGTTGACTTCATTGTTCATTATATATATATATATATATATATATATATATAGAAAAAAAGTTGTAAATTAAAAAAAATAATAATGTTTTTTTATGAAAGTATTTATTTATATATTTATATATATTTGATATTTCAGATTGACCTCAATCTTTCTTCAGAAATAACTGTTTGTTTTGTTTTATATATATATATATATATATATATATATATATATATATATATATATATATATATGTGTGTGTGTGTGTAAGCAAATATATGGATATAGATCTGACAGTATGAAGAAAAATATGCAGAAAAAACAAACAAAAATCTTAATATGCAATTATGCTGTATTAATGTTAATATATGATATGATATATAATATGAAAATGTCCTGATGATGGTCTAAAATAGACCGAAACATCCGACGTTGACTTTATATTAACATTAATACAGCATAATTTCATATTAAGATTTTTGTTTGTTTTTTCTGTATATTTTTCTTCATATATATATATATATATATATTCTGTTTATATGTTATTTTAATAGATACAATTTATTTAAGTAAATGCTCTGTTTTTTGAATAAACAGTATTAATTACATTTATTGATGTGAATGTTCAAGAAATTTTGTACAAAATATGTGCTCCTCTGACAGGAATGAAACCTGTAACCCTAATGATGACCTTTTGGCCTCTTTTATTTTTTTCTTATCTTTTTTTTTCTTTCTTTATGGCAAAGCAAAATGGTTTGCCAAGTTTTCTATTTTTTTATGTTTATTTTTTAAAATAGTGAACATTTTATTTTTCTATCAATACTAAGTTGACATAGTTAGCAACCCCAAAACATCAAAATCTGTACATTAAACTAGAATCGGCACTTAATTTTTAATTAGTTAATTTTTTTTTTGTTAATCTATTAAATATTCATTGAACAAGACTTTTCTTTTACTGCCTTATTTTTTTACATACTCACTGGGAAAAGAGAAATTTCTCTCTTTCCATAATAATTTCTATATAACTTAAGTTTTTGTCATGGTAACAAACTGAAATTAAGAATCAAAAATTAAAATTATGTCGATTGTAAAAGTAAATAATGTAAACAAACTGTTAACATTTGAATAATCTGTTTCCTGTTGATCGATCTCATTAAATGATCGTCCATTTTGGTGATTGTTGTTCAAAGTGAATTCGTCTCTTGTCATCTGTTGTTCATCCGCCATTTTGATATTTAGGCCGTTGTTAAGTAGTCGATTATTTATAGCCATTGTTTTGTATAAAACGATTTTTTAAAAATTTTTCAAAAATTTTAAGAAATATATTATTATTTTTGTTATTAATTTCTTTTTTCTCCGTCAATTTATTATTAATTTCTTACTTATTTTTAAAAAAATATTGACTACCACCAACACAGTTTATTTATTTACTCACCAGCCAACAGTGACAAGATGTGATATGAGGTCTTTTACTTTTTTTAATCTGGCCAATTCAAAAAATGCTTAGTTCTCGCGACCACTGTCACGCTGGTGTCGATATTTCTCCGATTCTCCCTCTTTTAGTGCAAATGGGGGAGGTGCTACCGCAGAGTTGGAATCCCCGACACTGGTGACCTTCTCTATTAAGAACAGCTACTACGCTTTGATCTTTCTTTCTTTCTTTCTTTCTTTCTTTCTTTCTTTCTTTCTTTCTTTCTTTCTTTCTTTCTTCTCCTTCCTGAATTTCTTTCTTTCTTTCTTTCTTTCTTTCTTTCTTTCTTTCTTTCTTTCTTTCTTTCTTTCTTTTCTTTTTAATTTTGCTTTGTGCCAGGTAAAAATCATACATACCAATTTTTCGCCAAAAATATAAATCAAATTTTTTTTTCATATGTGAATATATTAGAATTAGGTATTAGTAACTCTCCACAAAAATAATTTATGAATTTTAAAAATATTTTCGATGTTTTTTTTTGTTTTTTTTTAGTTTGGAATCAATAAAAATGAGAAATATCCCAAATTAAATTCCTTAGATAGATAGATAGATAGATAGATAGATAGATAGATAGATAGATAGATAGATAAGTTTGGATATCTACAATAAGGAATACCTCTATCTAAAAGAAAAAAGTAGAAAAGTATTTTAAAATACTATGTCATTTTTAAAAACTATTTTTTTTGTGTGTGTAATAAATGTAATAATTGCGATATAGTTTATTTACAGTTTCCGTTTTATAATTTAAATTTGATAAATAAAAGGAAAAAAATATAGTCATTTTAAGCTGAGAGAATGATTGCTACTGAAATGAAATTCGAACCCACCTGGTTGCCCCTAGCAACGTTTGGTGTTTAATTAACACACAGGCTTCAAAATAATAAACTAAACTAAACACCTGTTATGGTGGACAAAACCAGAACGGAACGTGAATTAATTGAGCAGTTGTTTTAAAATTTATTAGTTTTTGTTATTTTTCGTGAGTTTGGATCAAAATTACATTATTCTTTCTTTATTGTTTCTTTTTTGTGAAACAAAATTAAAAATGCCTGGCAGCCGTTTGAAGAAGCGAACAGGCAAAGAAGAAGAAAGCGATATTGACAGTGAATCGACCGGGGTCGTTGGGACGTTTGAAACCCTACGTGATGAAGGGGGACATTTTATGCATGTTGGGCAATACAAAAAAGCCATTGAAAGTTTCACAAAGGTAAGAAAAAGGAAAAGAAATTGTTATATTACAAACGACAAGGTTTCAAAGACGCTAGCCAGCAACAACCTGCAAAAATGGGTCGTTGTTGCTAATAATTATTTTATTAATTATTATTTATTTTTTTTTTACTTTAATCAATTTAATTACTAGTTTGTTTCGTAAATTGATTTCTCTATCAATGAATGTTCCCTTCTTTTTCAATGTGTGTTTCGGACAGACCCGTCGCCAGTGCGTTTTTTTTTTTTTTTGTTTTTTTTTTAGTGTTGGTGGGTCGGTCTTTAAGTCAAGTGGGGGCGAGCCAGGGTTGGTGCGTACTCCCCCACCGACCGGGGAGGCCAACCCTGATTGGGGTTCATGACCCTTTTTGCATCTTTCTACAAACATATTTGTAAGTTACAAATTAAACTAAGCATAATTGACTATTTTTTTAAAGGGTGAAACTGAAAAATTTTTGTGGATTTTGGCATCATTCTGACTTTAATTGTTAATTCGAGTTCAACATGAACATTTATTACACGAAATTATGACGATTTGGGAAAATTTTAGCGCGCGGGCGTTTGTGTGTTAAAAAGCAAATTTACCAGAAAATTTGAAAATAAATAATTCAGAGCAGATTTTCTATGAAACCAGTAACTGTTTTACAAAGACAAGAATAAACAAAAACAACCCCCCCCCAAAAAAAAAACTAATGATTTACTTTCTATAAAGAATCCTGTTTACTGAACTAAAACAAATCCCGCGCGTAAAGATTTATTGAAATTTCATGAAAATATGTAAGTGGGTGAAACATGTTAAAAAAAATCTCTTTTTAATAAGATTTTCAAAAAAAAAAAATTTCAAAAATAATTTCATTCATTTCTAAATAAGTCCTGAAAGTTTCATTAAAATCTGACAATTATTTGATTTTTGCAAGAATTTCCTAAAAATTAACGTGTGTTTTCCTCAGGAAAAGCGCAAAATAAAACAAAACTTTTTTTTTCTCTTACTGCGCTGTCGTAAAAAAAAACAAAATTTTTAACCAAAATTTTCTATGTGCTAGAAAGGAGTAAAA
This sequence comes from Acanthosepion pharaonis, assembly GCA_903632075.3. Taxonomy (NCBI): domain Eukaryota; kingdom Metazoa; phylum Mollusca; class Cephalopoda; order Sepiida; family Sepiidae; genus Acanthosepion; species Acanthosepion pharaonis. Next base: position 926,811 of record CAHIKZ030000146.1, read on the forward strand.
AATTTCAAAAAATATTTAAAAAATACTTTGGTCTTTCCTCTTTATAACAACATAAACCTATTGAGACAAAACTTTGTTTTCGTTGATTTATGGGCCTTTTTTCATCGTGATATGCGGCTTTCTTTACGTGACCAAATGGAGGTTTTGTTTCTGAAATCAATATGTACTAGTAATGTAATTTATTTTTGGATAAGTGTAGTTTTACTTGAAATTAAAACAAACAAATAAAGCAAAATTGACAAATTAAAAAATAACCGTAAAGCCTCGTTTTTAAATAGTAAATTTATTTTCGAAATGTCTCTTCACAAAGTTTGCGCATTTTTTAATTTGTCATTATTTTCAGATTATTTGAAACTTTTACCTTGCTTTCTTTACAAACTTTGTTTTATTTTCAATTAAAAAAAAATAAAAAATGCTTTACTGTACTACTTAATTTGTTTTTTTTTTTTGTTATTTTTTTAATTTGTCAATATTTTCATATATTTGAAAGTTAACTTTCTTCTTGTTTTATTTTCAAAAAAAAAAAAACCTTTTCTTTACATTGTAATTTTTGTTTGTTTTAATTTAAAGTAAAACTACACTTATCCAAAAAAAATTATATTGCTTTACAGTAGTGCGTATTGATTTCGGAAAAGAACTTATGTAAAGGAAGTAAATAGGCCCAAATTTAATGTTGCGCCACCGGATGTACTCAGCACTGAATTAGTGAACATTATGGCAGTAATGGGGGACGAATGACCAACAAGAAGTCTTATTTTTTCTTGTTGATAACTCAAAAAAAAACTGTAGGTTTCTTCATAATTTAATTGTTAATTCGAGTTCAACATGAACATTTATTACACGCTATTATTACGATTTGGAAAAATTTTAACTTAAGGGATATTTAGCACGCAGGCGTTTTTGGGTGTTAAAAAGCAAATTTACCAGAAAAATTAGAAAATAATACAATGTATCTAAATATTGTACATACAGTGTAACCCGGATATAAGAGAGTTGTCGGGACCGGAGAAGAAGTCTCTTATATCCGGGTTTCTCTTATATCCGGGTTTCTCTTATATCCGGGTTTGGTCTAACACAGGCTCTAATTTGGGACCAGAGACTATCCCTCTTATATCCGGGTTTCTCTTATATCCGGGTCTCTTATATCCTGGTTACACTGTATTAGATTACCATATTCTTGGGTCTTTATTTTTCGTCCAAATCCGTAAATTTCTTTTGCTTATGCTAAGCCTCGAAAATAACACTCCATAAATTTCACTATTTTTTTTATGCCTAATGTTGAAATGTGTTAAAATTATTCAACTTTTTGACAAGAAGAAATCTCGAGTTGATGTTAAAAATTCCCACAAAATATTTAAGATGGAATAATCAATTATGACAGGTCTCTAATTTGTATTTAGATACATTGTATTTATTTTCAATTTGTATTTTATATGAATACTACCTCATAAAATCAGGCTTAACCACCCCCCCCTTCACGGTCAGGGGGTTGGGTTGGGGGGGTTGGGGGGTAGTATGAACTGGCCCAGCATTATCTTCACATACATGCAAATGCCCTTAGAAAAGGTATGAATCTGTAGGTGGGCACAGAACATATTTGGTTTATTTCTCTCTCTGGAGATAAAGCTGGCACAAGGCCACCTCTAGATGTACTTTCCAAATAAAACCTCTTTCCCTATTATTTAATTTATGAAGATCAAAAACTCTTGACGTTTGATAAGAAAGGAGAAATAATGATTCATAAACATCTTGTTTCGAAACATAACAATTGAATTTATTAATATTTGGTATACATGTGAACTGAAAAGGTAGGACAGAGTTGTGTCCCTTTGATTAGGTAATAGTTGTACCTGAGCTCATATTAAAAGGAAGTAATATTAAACTGTAATAGAAGAATGGGTTCGTATTGAGTGTTTGGAATTGTATGAACAAGTTAGGTAGAGTTCAGAGATAATACTTGCATAAATTAAGTATTGTTCATTTAACGTCTGACTGGATCAGTCGAGACGGGAGTTCCTTTAGGGTTACATTTTGGCGGCGTGTTGAGATGTACGAGTGAAGTAGATAAGTTAGGCTTGAGTCAGGAAGAGCAGGAACGGAGAGAGAGAGAGAGAATATCACACGTGTTGGGTTTATATATCTGCCTGTATCACGTGGTAGGATCAGAATTGACTTGGCGCCTAAATTGACTCTGCATATGAGAGCGATCTGATTGGTTGAAACTGACCAATCAGCAAGTTGGATGTACTGTGATTGACCAATGGTTTCTCGTTGATATTTTGTATGAAAGGAGGATGTTACTTACCAGATAGGAAGAGTGCATTTCCTAAAAAGAGCTAAGGCTGGTTTGTTGTGGAAGATTCCACAAATCCACCTTTTCTCCCCCCAGATATGGGTTAATTATTAAGATTTGTATCATTAAACTATTATTATCACCCTAAACAATTTCTTACAATTTAAAAATATTTTCTGGCGTTAAATAACCTGCAAAAGGGTTGATAAGCCATAAAGATTTTCTCTACCAAAAGATATTGATTAGTTTGTAGTGGACTGTGGGTTTACGTGTTGTTAAATTAGGAATACATGCTGTTAATTCCTGCTAGAGGAAGGTCCAACTACAAGAACAATGCAGACTCAATTTGAGTCCAACTGAAGACATAAAGAAAACAAACAAGACCGATATATATATATATCAACAAATATATGTATTAAACAACAAATTTACAAGTGACAAAGACATCAACATTTGTGTTTGTGTGTAAATGTAAAGAGTTTGTATTTTGGTGAATGTTCGTACGTATGTGTATGTGTGGTGGGGACTGTGTCTATTGTGTGTATGAGTGTATATGTGTGCCTTAATATGTGTATGTGGTTATACATCATTGTGTTTCTGTGTGTGTGTATGTGTGCATATGTTGAGGAGTTTATATGTGATATGTGATTATATGTGTGCATATGTATAAGAGTGTTTGTATAATGTAACTTGTCAGAGTTAGCTCCTCCTTAATTCTCTAATTGTTCACTAGGGGTCGCTTTCCCTACACTATAAATACTGGGCAACTTCTTGTCTCATTCTCTTTTTCATTTTGCATTTCATCGAACACATCTACAATGTTCTTGTAGTTGGAGCTTCTTCTAGCAGAAAATAAACAGCACATGCTTCCAATTCAACAACGCTAAACCCCCACGGTCCTCTAGAGTATCCTTGTAATAGTCATCAAGAAATGTGATCCCGAACTGGCTGCCATTTTCTTTAAACTGTAGAATAAATTGCTTGCTGCCCCTTGCTTTTCTGTTTGCTGGAAGTCCTCTTCTGTTGTTCCAGTTTTTAAGAACTCGGGTGAATGGTCTGACTGTTATCGGTCTATTAGCCTTCTATCTCTTTTGGAGAAACTCTAAGAAGAACTAATCAATGTTGATATTGGTTAAGCATCTCACATCACTTAAAACTGAATCTTTGTCAAATAATAAGCATATAACCCCTTCTATGTTTCTGCTATCATCTGTGGAAGATTCCACATTTGCCAGTTACCCACCCCCCAATTGGAAAATGCCCTCTTCCTCTATGGTAATTACCACCACATTACATAAACACAGTACATAGACAAGCATTCATTGGTCAATCTCCTCAAAACTAGCTCGCTGATTGGTCAGTTCTGACTAATCAAACCGCCTGCACGTGACAAATCTGTTTTCCTGCTCAATATGCTCTGAGCCTCCCACGTGATACATGATCTTATAAAAACAAAAACACGTGTAAACTCTCTCTCTCTCGCATCTCATTTCTTGCTGCCAAGATGTAATCTTCAAGAACTCCTGTCTTGACTTATGCAGTCAGACGTAAAAGAACATTACCAACATTCACGCAAGTACGAACTCTGAAATCTCGTCTGAACTTTTACTAACTTGTACAATACACAATTCCAAACATGCAACAACTCATTCTTCTACAGTTTAATAATTACTTTCACTTTATGAGCTTAGCTACAAATATTACCTAGTCTAAGAGACACAACTCTGTCTAACTTTTCAGTTCACATGCATGTATATCAAATATTAATTAATTCAATTGTCATGTTTTGAAATCATTCCGTTCAGTTTTGTATTTTATACTATGTGCTATTTACGTCAAATATAAATTGCATTGTGTCCACGCATTGTTCTTAATCCCACCTTTCCTAGCCAAAGTTAAATATATGTAGTACACACCCTTACAATATTGGTAACACTGACCGCTAAACATCTCTAACGTGTATCCCCACAAAGCATGTAGAATTAATAGTATCCTTGTAAGAGTCATCAAGAAATGTGATCCTGAACTGGCTCCTGTTCTCTTTAAACTGTATTATAAATTGTTTGCTGCCTCTTGTTTTCCTGCCTGCTGGAATTCCTTATCTGTTGTTCCAGTTTTGAAGAACTCGGGTTAACAGTCTAACCCTTCCAGCTATTGGCCTATTAGTCTTCTATCTCGTTTGGGGAAACTCAAATGAGGAACTAATCAATGCCGATATTGGTTAATCATCTCACATTACAGGGTCTCTTTTTAGACAAGGAATATGGTTTTCATTTCTCAACTACTGATGCATTAATGTAAAGAGGCTATCAAGCTTTAGATGAGAATGGTGATGCTTGGATACCTCAAAATTGTTCGGCATACCGGTCTTCTTCACAAGTTGAAAAGTTATGGTGGACGAGTTTTTGAATTGATTCAGTCTTTATCAAACCACGAAATGAAGGTTGTCCTAAGTGGCCACTCTTCTAGATCCTTTTAGCAGCTCTGTAATATGGCATCAAATAAGTGCAAAATCCCTATTCCTCCCCTCTTCAATCAATTTGACGTGTTATCATCCTCTGCTGATAAATCTGAATGCTTTTCCTGTAAATTCTCCTCAAACTCTACTTTTGACTTATCTGGAGTATCGCTGCCTAACTTCCCACTTAAAACTGAATCTTTGTCAAATAATAAGCATATCACCCCTTCTATGATTTCTGCTATCATCGCAAACCAAGATCTTTGCAATACACTTTTTGTAGCAAGAAGGTTTTCACTGGATAGAATTGCTAACCCCATGTCAAAATGGTTTTGAATTCAAAGTTGCCCTTCTAAACTGGTTACCACCTAAGGCAAAAGAGCTCAGTCTCCTGTACTATTTAATCCATAGCTGGGTGGACAAGAAGTGGAATTCAAACTTGGCTCATCAATTTCTTGTTCTGAGGATGTGACATGATGGATAGCGGCTCAGAATGAGAAATCAGTAATCCGGGTTTGTTATGCTCATTCATGTGCAAATACTCTTGGGAAAGGTATGAATCCAGCTCTTTCCCCCAGGTATGGGTTAAATTGTAAGAATTGTATTTGGAAACCTCGTTTTTATTCTCAACAAATTGTTGATGCAATATTTACTTGCAAAATAAAAAAAAGAATTATTCTTACAATCCAAAATTGCTGTTTTTTTTTTTAACTGACTCCCAAGAGGATGCTTCCCAGACCACTACAATCTTAGCCTGTTCAAACTTAGGGTTAATTGTTATCTTCCCCACATATCCAGATAAACTGTGATTCTTACTCTGTAACCCTCTACCTCGAGTGGCTCTTGGGCCTTGTATGAGATGAATATCATTGTAAAAATATTGTTTCAGCCTTAAATAACGCATAAAGGGTTGATAATCCATAAAACAGCAAATCATTCAATTGATTCTTGATCCAAACTGCTAAACATTACACCATCTGTGTATCGTATCAAAGTAAAAACAATTTTAATGGTGCCGATTCATTTACCTTTTGAGTTTATTTGTTTCTATTTTTTCAGGCTTTAGAAATGAATGAAGGAGACAAACATTGTCTTGTAATGCAATCCAAATGCCATCTGCAACTTGGAGAAGCCGATGCTGCCTTGAAAGATGCAGAAATGGCACTCAGCCAAGAGAAAGACTTCATTCCGGTCAGTAGACATTCAAATACCTCTTTATATTTACAATCTATCTATCTATCTATCTATCTATCTATCTATCTATCTAAGTCTGTTCATTATCTATCCATCTATCTCTCTATCTATTTCTTTATCTATTTCAGTCTGTTCAGTTCATTATCTCAGTCTATTGATATATATATCTTATCTATATATTTTTTGATTCCTTTATTAATTTTTATTTATTATTATTATTATTATTATTTTATTATTATTTTCATCATCATTTTTTATTAGTTATTATATTTTTGTGTTATATATAGATAATTATGTGTATATTTATTTATGTTTTATATCATATATTTTTCTTATAAGCATATTATATATTTTTTATTATTATCATTAGTATTATGAGATGATGAGTATATGATGATGATTATATGATGATGATGATGCTGTCTAAACAGTCACCATTTTAAACCCCGCCTCCCTTTGTAAGCTTTAATTCACTCATTGTTTGAACCTTTCTATCCCTTTACCTTCCTTTACTCATTATATTAAGTCTTTTTTTTTTCTTCTCTCATAAAGAAAACTTTTCTAGATCAATTTATTTTGGTTATTGTTCTTGTTTTGTTTTTATTATTATTTTGCTATTTCTTATTTACTTTCTCTTTGTATGTCTGTCTGTCTGCAATATATTGATTCCCTTTCATAAAATGTTGTCAGTTTGATGAGATGAATATGCTTATATTCATTGATATAAATTTATTACTCCTGATGGATTTTTTGAGGTCTTTTCCTTATTATTATTATTATAATTTACTCTGCATCATACATTGAACTCTCATATGGACTAAAAGTCTTCTTTGGAATCATCCCTACTAATTACAATTTGATATTATATATATATATATATATATATATATATATATATATATATATATATATATATATATATATACAGTCTGTTCACATCTATCTATCTATCTTAATCTGTTAATAGCTACTTGTCTTGCTATCTATCTATCTATCTCAGTCTGTCCATATTTATATATCTATCTCAGTGTGTTCATATCTATCTATCTATCTATCTATCTATCTATCTATCTATCTATCTATCTATCTATGTCACTCTGTTCAGATCTATGTCATTCTATCTATCTATCTATCTATCTATCTATCTATGTCACTCTGTTCAGATCTATGTCATTCTATCTATCTATCTATCTATCTATCTATCTATGTCACTCTGTTCAGATCTATGTCATTCTATCTATCTATCTATCTATCTATCTATCTATCTATCTATCTATCTATCTATCTATCTATGTCACTCTGTTCAGATCTATGTCATTCTATCTATCTATCTATCTATCTATCTATCTATCTATCTATCTATCTATCTATGTCACTCTGTTCAGATCTATGATAGAGTTGCATTACTAAAGGGAGATAATTGAGATATCCAGAAAAGGCATTGCACATGGAATCTACCCGGGTGGACAAAATAAAGGGTTCAGTTTAAAAGTCCAATGTATATCACCTGAAGATGAAGAAGAGACTTGAAGCAACAGAAAATGTAGCTCTACAGAAGGATGCTGAGGATACCAATGACAAAGTTTTAGAGAAAATAGAAACAAAAAGAATACTTATACTTAGCATTAAAAAGAGGGAGCTGAAATTTCCATGGCACATACTGAGGAAAGAGAGCTTGGAAAATTTGAGACTCACAGACAGATTGAAGGCAAGAGAGAGAGAGAGAGAGAGAGAGAGAGAGAGAGAGGAAAACAGTGAATAACCTATCTAATGAGCTTGGGTAAATGGTTAGCAGAACAGGGATTAGGAGAGATAATAAAAAGACAAAACTTTGCTAAGGATAGGATGTTGTGGAGAGCCATGATTGTCCACGTCTTGAAAGGATAAGGCATATTGAAGAAGAAAAATTCGTATAGATTTTTGAAGTTTTCCTTCAAAGTGTGTGGCTTGGTTTTTAAATGAAATGAAGTCAAAAATTCTTTTTGTTTTGCTTGCTTTTTACACCTTTTATTTTATGTGTTTTTTTTTTCTTTATTTTCTTTAGGCTCTTTACCGAAAAGCCGAGGCTTTGTACCAACAAGGAGACTTTGAAACTGCACTTGTATATTATCACCGTGGCAACAAACTACGTCCAGAATTACCAGATTTTCTTCTTGGCATTAGCAAAGCACAAGAGGCAATTAATAACAGTATTGGAAGTTAGTACATTCATTCATTCATTCATTCATATCTATCTATCTATCTATCTATCTATCTATCTATCTATCTATCTCAGTCTGTTTCTATCTATCTATCTCATTCTGTTTCTATCTATCTATCTATCTAACTATCTATCTATCTATCTATGTTTTACTTCCTATCTATCTATCTATCTATCTATCTATCTATCTATCTATGCCTTTCTGTCTGTCTGTCTATCTATCTATCTATCTATCTATCTATCTCAGTCAGTTTCTATCTATCTATCTATCTATGTTTTACTTCCTATCTATCTATCTCAGTCTGCTTCTATCTATCTATCTATGTTTTACTGCCTATCTATCTATCTATCTATCTATCTATCTATCTATCTATCTATCTCTGCCTTTCTGTGTATCTATCTATCTATCTATCTCAGTCTGTTTCTATCTATCTATCTATCTATCTCTGCCTTTTTGTGTATCTATCTATCTCAGTCTGTTTGTATCTATCTATCTATCTATCTATCTATCTATCTATATTATTTACATTATTCAAATTATTATCCTCATCTTCATTGCTATATCACAAGCCCCAGTATTCTTCACATCTATCTATCTATATCATTCTGTATATCTATCTATCCATCTTAGGAGGAAAAGTGAATTTACAAAATGAAATTCTACTAATAAAATAATTAATAATAGTAAGTACACATCAAAATCCAAAAATGATTGTTAAAGAGAGCATCATGGACAAAGAAGAATGCAGGAAGAAGGAATTGAAAGAGAAGTTAAAAGGCAAAAGTGACAATGGCCGCTTCAAGGACAGTTTGTGAGAAACACCAAGGCTATTAAGACAAGAGATGTGTGGGATTGGTTGACGAGAGGGGAAATGAAATGGGAGATTGAAAGCCTATTGGGAGCCACTCAAAACCAAGTAAAATTAAAGGTAGTATCCGAGACAAAAAAATATAATGCAAATCGAAATATGTTTTTTTTTTAAGTGTGTTATTGATAACAGATACAAACTTGTGGAGTGTGCAGTTGCAATGCTTAGTTTTTTTTTTTTACTAAAATGACAATTTACCAAAAAGAAAATAGTTTTCATGCCTGATGATGACAGGAGAACCTGTCAAAAGTACTTGTATATTTAAGGAAGACCTAAAACAATGTATAATTTAAAAAAAAAACAAGGATCATAACATTCATCGTGTGATTGGTAGGTTAATGTATTTTTAAAATTTAGTTAGTTTTGCCATTTTATCTCATTAACTTTACTAATTTACTTTTTGTATGAATGATTCATTGTAATATAAATTAAACAGCATCACATAATCGATATATATATAATTTATATATATATATATATATATATATATATATATATAAAAGGAAATTATTCAAATGAAATATGATATGTAGCAAATTATTATTGTTGATAAAAATAAATGTTTACCTGTCCCTGCCCCCAAATTTGCCTTAATGATGAAATTTTCATGTTTTTTAAGGTCCTAGTACTGTGAAATTACAGGCCAAAGGTGACCTCTCCATCTTTGAAAAACACCAAGAAGAGGTAAGATTTAGTTATTAATTTTTTACTTCCCTTTTTTTCATCTTATTTCTCTTGTGTTTACACCAAGTAGTAATAATTGTAAGTTGTCTGAATTTCTTAGATGAAGCCTTGTCTATTATTATTCATTTTTCACTCATATTTTTATAAGTAATGCGTGCATTTATTCCTGACCACTGACAATCCCTTTCTTCCTGATTTTCAATGCATTTTTATAGTAAAATCATTAGCAATGCATTTACATTATACATATAATAGCCCTATTCTATCAGAAATGTTTGCATTCATTCCTAACTACTGACAATCCATTTCTTCCTGATTTTCAATGCATACAACCATAATTCTGTTTTCTTATAATCAATAGTTAGTCTTTTCCTCCTGCTTTCCTTTACTTCCTTCTCTAGAACTTTCCGTAGATTTCTTTCTGTGTCAACTATCAAATCAGTGTCATCTGCATATCTTGCTAAGATTGCATCCACCAATAATAAATCCTCATTGAACTTCTAGTTCTCTTCTGATAGCCTCACAGGTAGGTTAAATAAAATCTGTTTAGATGATGTATCCTTGTCTTGTGCTCCTTTCTGTTTTTGTGTACTTTATTCATTTTATCTCTCTATATAGGTAATTTGATCCTGTATATATTTTGGATTATTCTAATGTCTTCTCCAAGGAGATTTTATTGGCCTAGCAAGATTTGATGCTGGTAAAACCCGCATTAAGCCATTCTATCAATATATTTAAAAAAAAAAATGAAAAAATCCTTTTTAGCAAAGAACATCCGTTTCTTATCTAATTTGGAATTCAATTTAAAACTGATAATGATTTTGGTAGGAACCATATTCTATCAACTGCAGAATTAAAGAAATGAAAGAGCTAGAAGAAATGTTCCAGGAAACCATTCATATGAAGTTTTTGTTTTGTTCGTCTATATAATAAATGCAAATGTCAGTGCATCACTGTGTTATACTAAGTGTCAATAGCTCATCTTCTTCTTCTATATATTAAATGTGAATGTCAGTATGTCACTGTGTCACACGTTTTCAACTTTTCTCCAAGAAACCATAGCCCAACATATCATACTATTTTGGAATCAGGCTGACTTTGTGAGCAAATTAAAAACATTCTAGGTTGGATCTGGATCTGCAATCCTGAAATTTTGGATTCCCAAGATTTCATTATGATGATTGTTTTCAGATTCTGCTATTTTAGCTTCTACTGATAAAAAAATGAAAGGGACACAACTCTCTAACTCTCAATAGCTCATCTTCTTCTGTATATCAAATGTAAATATCGGTATGTCACTGTGTCATACATTTTCAGCTTTACTCCTACAGGCTGTAGCCAACATATCATACCATTTTGGAATCAGGCCAACTCCATGAACAAATTAAAAACATTCTAGGCTGGATCCAGACCCACAAGTTTTCATTACTGCAATTGTTTTCAGTGATTTTTTTAACATGAGTTTTTGCAACAATTCTTTTTGTACAATAACAGTTTTTATAACTTGGAAATAAATTTGGGAATAATTGAAATTAATTGTGAAATCTAGTGAAAGTCACCTATGAAATAAAAAAAATTGTTTGTACGGAAAGTAAGGACCTATGTACATCAAATTTTCTTTAAATTAAGTAGCGGCAGATGAATTATCATTGACCTTTATAAGAAGAAGGCCAGAGCGTACAACAGCCGAAACGTTGTGATAAATATGGCGACAAAGATGAGGACAATAGTCTGAATAATGTAAATAATGTACATAATCTTAAATATTAATGCAATACTTAAATGTAGCAATCAATTTTGAGTTCTTCTGTAGTTTATTATTGCCTATAGCATCTACTCCCCACTATTGTGATGAAGGCATAATCAAGAGTCTGCTGCAGGAGTTAGCTTAAATGCCACCTGATAGCTTGTAGTAAATAAATCCTGGTAGAACTTCTAGTTCTTTTTTGGTGAACCTCATTGTATATGTTAAATAAATCCTGTGAGAAGATCCGTGTCTTGTGCCATTTCTATTTTTGCTTACTTACCAAATTCAATTTCTATTCGTATGCAGGTGGTTTGTTCCCAGTATTCTAGATTATTTTGATATCTCCCAAGCAAATTTCAAAATTGTTGGCAAAACCTGAATTTAAATCAGTCCTATATGTACATTGGCTTGCACAAGTCTACACCCACTTTGAAAATTTATATATTTTGTATAATTTAACAGGGAACAACACATTTTTTTCAATTCCAATGATTGTTAAATAATAAGCAGATCTATCACACTTTCCTTTGATATAAAAATTACATTTTAAAAATTTCACACTGATTCTTAAAATCATATAACTTAGAAAAATGTCTTTGCGAAAGTCTACACACCCCTCCATATATTATACTGTGTTATCACGTAGTTTATCATTGATGTATACAATCCAGAACAATCAAAAGTGACATGTGGTCTACCATAACAAACAAACTTGGCCAGTCTTATTATTTTGCTATATAAGGTGATTTAACTGTCTACAAAATCATCCACCACATGGTTTCTTGGTATGTTGGTCTTTAGACTCTGACTGTAAACACAAGGTGTCCAACTTGGGAAAGAAAATGGGCAAGCCTCTGTTTCAGGAACTTAAAAACCTTATTATTCAAAAGTACAATGAAAATAATGGCTATAAAAAAATTGCAAAAACTTTAGAGTTGCCCCTAAGCACTGTTAAAACTGTAGTTAAGATGCGGTTAGTGCACAAAACCACTGCTACCCTACCAAGATCTGGGAGACCGAGCAAACTTACCAGAAGAGCAAAATCAAAACTGGTCCGGGAGGCAACTTCCAACTCAAGTGCAACACTGGAAGAGTTGAAAGTGTTCAGTTTCCAGTACTGGGATAGATGTCCATGCATCTTGTGGGGGTTCAGCGTACCGGGATTAAAGGAGAATTTAATACGGGATACCCTGCTCACAAAATACAACGCAAATTTCAAGAAGAAACAATACGATAAGGAACGTTTATAAAAAATAGAACATTGTATATTTATTATCTTGTGAATAGGGTAAAAAATATTACTGTTTTAGTTCGTTTAAGCAAAAATGTGATTTTGATAAAAATGTCTGTGTTCACTGTCTTTTAACAGAGTAGCAGAATAATGTCTGTTTCTTTTGTTTTGTATAGTTGTAAAATGAAAAAGGAGTGAGCAATTTAAGTTAAAAAAAAGAGTGTGAATGTGGAATAAAGATGAAAGGAAAATGTACTTATGAATTGTTTTGAAGCCAGTTGTAAATTTGTTGTTGTTGTTGTTGTTGTTGTTCCTTCCTACTCCACTTTTTGGGTTGAGTCAGTGATGGAATTTACTGTCAATCTTCTGTGATCTTTTGCACCCTTCTCTGACTGACTGACTGACTGGCGACTGACTTGAAAACTCTGTATTTATTGTTGACTTTTTTTTTCACACTGGCTCGTTATCTTTTTTTGGTTTAGCAAATCGTCTCCTTTCATTGGTCAGAAAATTAATTTCACACCTTATTGTGAAATCTGTTTTTGGTCGTTTTGATCCGATTTTGCGGGTGTGCAAATCTACTTTGTGTTTTTTTAGTCATTTGTTGGAATATAGGATTTGTATCCTATAATCTACAATTTCCAGAGTATTGCACCAGTCTGACCTGCAAGGGAAAGTAGCTAGAAAAAAGTCCCTTCTGAAGCCTATGCACAAGCAAACTAGGCTAAACTTTGCCAAAAGTCACATCAATGATTCCATGACCATGTGGTGAAAGATTTTGTGGTCAGATGAGACCAAAGTCAAGTTATTTGGAAAAAATATGAAATGCTATGTTTGGCGGAAAAAAGGCACTGCTCACCAACCTTATTACACCCTCCCCACTGTAAAACATGGCAGTGGCTCGATCATGCTTTGGGGTTGTTTTTCAGCTGCAGAGCCTGGAAAGCTGGTAACCATCCTAGGTGTCAAGGTCAGTGACAAGTACCAAGAAATATTGGAGGCAAACCTGCTGAAGTCTGCTAGAGCTCTGCGCTTGGGTTGCAATTTCAAGTTTCAACAAGATATCGACCCCAATCATGTGTCAAAAAGGACTAAAGCTTGGTTTGCTAGCAAGATAATTGCAGTTTTGGAGTGGCCCAGCCAGTCTCCAGACCTCAATCCTATAGAAAATCTATGGTGAGATCTAAAGCTGGCTGTGCACCAACGTTCCCCATTCAATCTGATATAGCTTGAGAAGTTCTGCCATGAAGAATGGCAAAAACTCTCAGCAGACCACTGTAGCAAGCTCAAGGAAGGCTGCTTGAGGTGTCTGCAGGCTGTAATTGACACAGCAGGATTATCCACAAAGTATTAGCTGAAGATATTCCAAAGGGGGTGTAGACTTTTGCAAAGACATTTTTCAAAATTATCTTTGTTTAAGAATCAGTTTTAAATTTTTCAAATGTATTTTGTGTATTAAATAAAAATGGGATAGATCTGCTTATTAAAACAAATTATTGGAGTTTAAAATATTTATTTTTCCTATCAAAATAAAGAAAATACATTCAGTTTTCAAGGGGGTGTATACTTTTGCAATGCACTGTAGCAAAAATAATATTATTCTAGCAAAGAGTAAGAATTCATTATCTCATTTGGAATTCAAGACAGAACTAAGCATGATTTTGGTGAGCGCTATATTCGATCAGTTGTAAGATTTCTTTTTAAATTTCAGAAGAACAGAAAGCCTCAGAAGGAAGGTTATCGGAAACCATCCCAGAAGGTCGAAGAAAAAAAAGTCCGTCAGCGTCCAGTCACAAGTGGAAGCTCAAAGATGATGAAACAGCTTTTGGAAGAGCTTTATGTCGATAAGGAATATCTGGAGCAACTATTGTCAGATCGAAGTATGTAAATATCTGGTATACCATTCTCTCATGAATTTTACAACTGTAATGGATGGCAGCTTTGAATGAGGAATTGGAGAGCCAAGCTGGAATTCCAGTCAGGTTCATTACATTCACTTACATGCAAATACCACCTCTTCTCCTCCTAGCTATGGGTTAAATAGGAAAAGGATAAATCTGAATTCAAAACTCTAAAGCAAAGCAAAAATATTTATTCAAAATGGAAGATATTTAAACATATTTTTAAGTAATTTATGGCACAAGCAGTCTTCTCGTTGTTTTGGCCCACTTATGTCACCAATTTGTTGTTAAGTGATCAGCACACCAGCCAGCAGGAAATGCTCCTTCCCCATTCACCCTGTGTATATTGATATAGAGGCAGTCATCTAGTTGTCTTGGCCTTCCTGTGTCACCAATTTGTAGTAAGTTATAAGCTCACCAGCCAATAGGAAATGCTCCTTCCCCATTCACCCTGTGTATATTGATATAGAGGCAGTCATCTAGTTGTCTTGGCCTTCCTGTGTCACCAATTTGTAGTAAGTTATAAGCTCACCAGCCAATAGGAAATGCTCCTTCCCATTCACCCTGTGTATATTGATATAGAGGCAGTCATCTAGTTGTCTTGACCCTCCTGTGTCACCAATTTGTAGTAAGTGATCAGCATGCTAGCCAATACAAGACACTCCTTCCCATTCATCTATAATAAGATACAACAACAATTTTCTCGGCCCTGTTTTCATAGCTGTACGTTTCTAACTAGCATCAGTTTTCAATGTTTAGATAAAAATTGGGTTTTCACAACGTGATTTTCAACCCAGATGGTTCCCTGGTACACTGGGACAAGATTTTCCAAAATCCATTTTCTCATCTTTTCACGTTTGATAACAAATTAAATTTAGGAAATATCAGTAATAGAACACAATCTTACCCTCAGGGCTGAGGGTGTGACCTATTTCCTGTTGGAACCAGTTGGCAGGCTTCAAGCTCAGATAACTGGTGTGGGTGATATAATAGATAGCGTATTGAAACGAGAAATTTGAGTTTGAATTCAACTCCAGGTCATTGCATTCACTTACACTTTGAGAAAGGTGTAAGTGAATATGAAAAGGAATTTTTTGTTTTTTTTATATATAAATTTAAAAAAGATGTCCATAAATAAGAAAATTAAACAAACACATAAAGAGGAGGTATAATTTTCCGGGCATTTCTTTCATTTGCTCTTGCCACATAAATTCACTAAAATAGGCTGAGAGTGTCTTTTACTCCGAACCAAACTTTCTTTTAATTTTAGATTTTTGGCGAGATCACAAACACTCAATATTTTTAGTGTGTGTTATAAATAAATAATAATTCTTTATAAAAGGTAAATAATAGATATTGCATTTTTACTTGGTTCACATATTTTTATAAGCTTGTAAATAAACATTGCCAAGAGAGTGAAAAGTGTATGCAGTAATAGTGGTGTCAAGGGAATAACTGTCCACACTGTTTTTTTTATGACCACAAAGGTTAAACGTTGCTGTTTTCTTCTTTTTTTTTTTTCTTTTTTTTTTTTTTGTAAAAAGGACACTTTGACATAAAATACAGAATGAGAAAACATAATGTTACATGTAGCCATTTCAACTGTAAAAGGATGAGACCTTACCACCAATCTAGTATTGCACTTAAATTCATAACATTTAGGTACCATAGAGGAAAGTAATATTTATTTTGTAAAGATAGAAAAATGTGGCAGAAGTTGAGGTGGGGATGGCTGGTCTTATAATAAAACCTAGCTAGATACAATTACTGACACAAACATACTGCAGTATTCCATACACCAAAACAACCTGTTCTTATTTACCATCTTCGTTGCTGTTTCTCTCTTTAAGAATGTTTAATTTCATTTCCATGATGATGGCTTTCCCTTTCTTCGAAGCATCACTATCAGAAGAGGTTACATTAGGTTTGGGAGCCATAACAAAGGGCAATAAGTTTCCACAGATACAACACAAATGAAAGATAGCAAATGAACAACAATCCAGTTTGGCATCTGACTAGAAACTGACCCATGCTGTCTTATGTACAAGGCAAATGGCATAAGTCAAAAACAAGATGAATGAAGATTGCATTAGGTTAGGACTGAAGAGTGAAAGATAAAACTTTTGTGAGGGAAAGGACAATAAAAGAAGAGGACTGAAGAAGTGAAAGATAAATTGGATGGAAATTTTGAAGATCAAAGTTGACTGGAAAGTAAGAAAGGACAAGAAGAAGTGAGGGAAAGGACAATAAAAGAAGAGGAATTAAGAAGACAGAAGATAACGATTGACATTGCATTGAAATTTTGAAGATCAAAGTTGACTGGAAAGTAAGAAGAGGAAAGAGAATTAGAAGACTTTAGTGAGGGAAAGGACAAAAAAGAGGAATTAAGAAGACAGAAGATAACGATTGACATTGCATTGAAATTTTTGAAGATCAAAGTTGACTGGAAAGTAAGAAGAGTGAAAGAGAATTAGAAGACTTTAGTGAGGGGAAAGGACAATAAAAGAAGAGGAATTAAGAAGACAGAAGATGACAATTGATATTGCATTGAAATTTTTGAAGATCAAAGGCAATAAAGAGAATTAGGACTTTAATGGGGAAAGGACAACTGAAGAAGACAGAAGATGACAATTGATATTGCATTGAAATTTTTGAAGATCAAAGGCAATAAAGCCACTAGGACGCAAAGGGTTACTGAGTGTTAGAGAATATGAGAAAAACTACTATTAAGGAGAGAGGAGAATAAAAGAACAAGAATTAAGAAGATAGACATTAATGATTGACATTGCATTTAAATTCATAAAGTGTACGTACCATAGAGAAGATTTCCTCCAAACTATTACCGTGAAATAATTTATAGAAAAAGCACAAGGAAGTTGTGGAGAATCATGATCGCCCATCTATGTTTATTTCATGGGTACATCTTTGTAATTTAATGGAAGTAAGTCAAAATTTTATCCAAGGAATTAACCTGTGCAAACAAAAACCCAAAACTATCTACCTGAGGGTGTCTTTTTAAATGCCACACCATATTCAGTTCTTATGGAATTGTTTCATAACCCATTGTATTTTGCCTGACGTATGAAAAGGCTGTTAATGGTAGTCATATAGATACAAAGTACATTTCCTAATTAACAAAATGGTTCTTGATGATTCTCAGTGATTTCTCCACCATTCTGTCGGTAATGAAGTCATCTCTGTCCACAGCACAATGCTTCAAGCAGCTTAGGCAATTTTGTAACGTTGATTAAAAGCAAAGAGAGGTAGATTTTGAACATCCTCATCATTATCTACTTGGCATTCCATCTCAAAGAGGAGTCTAATCTGAAATAAAGTTTCAGTAACATTAGGCAATAGTTCTACAGGATGACCAAAATTACTAAGAAGTAAAAAAGACCATGAAAAAGTATTATTCAAGATCATTTGCAGAAACACGGAAAGAAAACGAATGAATATATGTAACAACCTTATATCTGTATATAAAGTCTTTGTGAGCAAATGTATATTTGGCATTCATTTCTTTCAGCTATTTGGTTTTTTTTCCATTGTCTTAAGTTTTTAGTGTATCACGGATAACTAATGCCTATGATGGGTGACTGGAGACTGGTTATAACCAAGATAATGACCTAATACTTTTATTTTTTTAGCCTTGACTGGAAATGAAAATAACACCAGTGTAGATATACGCAATTTGATTATGGATGAATTGGAATATATCGACACCCGAGTTAACTTTTGGCAACGTCAGAAACCACTTTATGCCCGAAAAAGGAGACCAATTACTGTAAGATCTGGGAACAATGAATGTCAGTCAATCCTTAATGATTTAGAAGAAATTGACAATGGTAGGTAATTAATTTTCAATTTATTTTCCTTTTTATGTTGAGACAGTATGCAAGTTTATTTTAAAAGAGATTTTAAGTAATTAATACATGCAGTATTTTGTTTGTTTGTGGCCAAATATTGGTAGAATCTGCAGTCAGTAATAAAAGCTAAAACCTTACCTGCAAATATGAGGTTCTAATGCAGTTGGCACAAAAATAGAAATGCTACAATAAACTATATGGGATCATCAGTGAAATATTTCAAGGATTTATTTAATTAATCTTAAAAATGATATTTTTGCATTGCATTTTTATAATGAAATCATTTGCAATGCATTTTTATTTTAAAATCATTTGCAATGCATTTTATAGTAAAATTATATGCAATGCATTTTTATAGTAAAATTATTTGCAATGCATTTTTATAGTAAAATCATTTGCAATGCTTTTTATAATAAAATCATTTGCAATGAATTTTTATGGTAAAATCCTTTGCAATGCTTCTACTTTTTGCATATAATCATAATAAACTGACCTCCCTATGGCTGTCCTGGGTAAGACAATAAACTACATCCGACAGCTAGGCTTCTGATCAGGATGTTTTGAGGAGTGTGGAACCACCTCTTAATTACTGGTGTTCCCAGGTCCACCATGACCCGGGGTGGTATCACCTGTCAGGGTCCCAGCTATGGGCAAATAGTTAACCCCCAAACTGGTGTCAAAGAGTGTGAAAATAAGTTTTAATACCAGCAATACATTTTTGAAAAACTAATATTACCAGCAATACATTTTTGAAAAACAAATATTACCAGCAAAACATTTTTGAAATACAAATATTGCCAGCAATACATTTTTGAAAAACAAATATTATCAGCAATACATTTTTGAAAAACAAATATTACCAGCAATACATTTTTGAAAAACAAATATTACCAGCAAAACATTTTTGAAATACAAATATTGCCAACAAAACATTTTTGAAAAACAAATATTACCAGCAAAACATTTTTGAAATACAAATATTGCCAGCAATACATTTTTGAAAAACAAATATTATCAGCAATACATTTTTGAAAAACAAATATTATCAGAAAAACATTTTTGAAATACAAATATTGCCAGCAAAACATTTTTGAAATACAAATATTACCAGCAAAACCTTTTTGAAATACAAATATCGCCAGCAATACATTTTTGAAATACAAATATTACCAGCAAAACATTTTTGAAGGAAAATTATTACCAGAAAGAGATTTTTGGAAAAAAAAATATTACCAACAATAACAATTTTGTTGGCATTAAATAACACATTGAGGTTGATATGTTATAAAACAAACCAAACCAACCAACAATCTCCCTATGGTTGGTCGGAACTTCATTGATAATCCCTTTCCACACTGTTCAGTCCTGTATTGCCGTCACCAGATCCCCAGTGTCCAACCCTGAATCCCGAGCTATGGTGTCTGTGAAAGTCAATTTTTGTGAGAAGACTACCAGAAGGATGACTTAGGACTAAGGATGAGATGTTCCTTGGTCGCTTGACGGCAGTGGCCGACAAATTGTAATCATTTTTGTTTGAGCTTAAGAGAGATTGGTCTCAGTTCTCTGTAAATTGTGTTAAATGTTGCATGGGATCTCCAACTAATGTTCTTGATTTTTCTAAATAGATTTGTATATGTTCCATCCAGTCGTCTTTCATGACAAACAGATAATGTACAAATTTCTGATCCATATAGTATGACTGGTTCAATCAGTGCTCGAAAAGTTTGAATTTTTAAAGAGGATGGAAAATTTGAGTGTCTTGTTACACACACCACATGCAAGTATAGACCTGTTCTATCATTAATTTTCCAAATTTTTCCACTAAGCAGACAAGGAAATCATCTCATCCTTATGATGATGATGATGATCTTGTAATTGATGCTTAGTCCTTTCTTCTTGCTTTCCTTTACTGCCTTCTGTAAGTAACCCTGCAGTTTCTTTTCAGTGTCTGTTATCAACACTGCATCATCTGCATATTTAATGCTGTTAAGATTGTGGTCGCCACAGATAAATACTGATAGAACTTCTAATTCTCTCCGAATCACCTCATTGTAAAGTTTGGATAAGTCTGGTGAGAAGATGCATCCTTGTCTTATGCCTTTTTCTGTTTTTGCATATTTAATAACTTTGAGCACTATTTAAAAATAAACTCAGCCAGAGTCAGTGCAAGGGTTTTGTGGGCTCCCTACTGAATCTATGATATCCATCTACATATATGATACAGGATCTCCCCACTCTGTGACATCTCAAATTTCATAAGGCAGTCTTCATACAAAATACAAATTTTATTCTAACCTAATGTATAATAATGGATCCTATTCAGTATAAGTAAACAATTCAACTAGAAAAATTTTAAATAAATACAATGTATCTAAATAGAAATTACATAGATCACTCCATCAATAAATAAACAATGTTTTGTGACAATTTTTAGCATCAACTTGAGATTTTCTGTGTTAAAAAGTTGAATAATTTTAACAAAATCGACATTATGGATAAAAAATAATGAATTTTCTATAGTTTTTTTTTTCACAGATTTGGATGAAGAAAAAAAACAGAATGTCATCAAAATCCACAAAAATTTTTCAGTAATTTTTAATAACCAGTTGTGTTTAGTTTACTTTGTAATGTATACTTTAAATGTAGGTAGTAAAAAAAGCAAATGTGGATAAAATAACAAGGGCCTGGAGCTTCCAAATAGATCAGGGCTTATGGCTGGGTGCACTACCCTTGAACCCAGCCATAAGGCTGAAAGGAAGTTAACATTTGGAAAATAGTCAGTCAAATACGCTTGATGGTTAAAAATCAGGGGCAAAAAAACGTTGATGATGAATTAAATGTTTGAAACCAGCAATTGTGATAGGTTAAATTTCTTTTCAGATCTTTTGCGAGGGAATTACAGGAAGGCTTTAGAAAAAGCAAAGAAGACTTTGAAAACAGCAGAGAATACTTCTGTAGCTAAAGTGCCTGAAAAGTTTCTTTTCATGGCCAATCTTCACAGTTGTCTTGGCAATGCTTATTTAGAACTGGAAGAATTTGGCTGGGCTGAAATGCATCACAACAAAGACTTTGCCATTTCAGAAACACAGTAAGTATTTGTGGCTTGAGAGTTATGTCCCTTTAAATTGGTTCTGGATTGCAAAGGTGAAGAAAAGTATAAAGAAGAAAAACAAGAGAAAAGAATTAAGAGAAAGATGGAAGGAAGGAAAGAAAGAAAGAATAAAAATGAGAAATGAAAGGAGAAAAAGAAAATGAATAAAAGAATTAAGAGAAGAAAGAAATGAAGGAAGGAATAAAAGATAGACGGAATAAAAATGAGAAACGAAAGAGGAAAAAGAATGAAAGAATTAAGAGGAAGAAAGAAAGGAAGGAAAGAAAGAAAGAATAAAAAGGAGAAATGAAAGGAGAAAAAGAAAATGAATGAAAGAATTAAGAGAAAGAATGTAGGAAGGAAGCAAAGAAGGAATAAAAATGAGAAATGAAAGAGGAAAAAGAATGAAAGAATTAAGAGAAAGAAAGAAATGAAGGAAGGAACAAAAATGAGAAATGAAAGAGGAAAAAGAAAAGGAATGAAAAAAGGAATGAAACATTAGAAAGAAGGAAGTAAAAAAAGAATAATAACAGAAAAGCATAGAAAGGACAGAAGGAAATAATTGAAGAGAAAAATGAAAGAGAAAAGAAAGAAAAAGAAAGAGGGAATGAAATATGAGGAAGAAAGAAAATTAAGAAAAGAATAATGCAAAAAGAATAATGGAACAAAAGAGTAAAAGAAAGAAAAGAATAAAAGAGTTAAGAACAGAAATGTAAAAGGAAAAATGAAAGAAAAAAGGGAGGATGAATGAAGATTGAAAAGGAAAGCATGAAAGAAATGAATAATGAGAAAAGGAACAGAAAGGTAAAAGAAAAAAGGAAGAAAAGATTGAAAAATGATTGAGAAAAGAAATGAAAGAAGGAATGAAAGAAAGAAAGAATGAAAGAAAGAAGGAATGGAAAATAGTGAAGAATGGAAATGTAAAAGAAAAGAAGCAAAAAAATAGAAAAAATGAAAGAAGGACAAAAGAAAAGAATAAAGAAGTGAAATATAATTGGAAAGAGAGAATGAAGGATTCAAGAAAGAAAGAAATGAAGAAAGAAAGAAACAAGAAGGATTAAAGAAAGAAAGAAAGAAAGAAGGATTCAAGAAAGAAAGAAACAAAGAAAAAAGAAGGATTCAATAAAGAAAGAAGGATTCAATTAAGAAAGAAAGAAAGGAAAAAAGAAAGAAAGAAAGAAGGATTCAATTAAGAAAGAAAGGAAAAAAGAAAGAAAGAAGGATCAAGAAAGAAAGAAAGAAAAAAAGAAAGAAAGAAAGAAGGATTCAATTAAGAAAGAAAGGAAAAAAGAAAAAAAGAAGGATTCAAGAAAGAAAGAAATTTTTATGCACTTTATGAACAGAAAAGAAAATGCTTTTACAAATGCAAGAAAAATAAAATAAAAAATTTATCACAGTGCCTTGTCAGTTGTATTTAATGAAACATATATAAAAGAAGGATTGCTGCCTAAATACACTCTCAACCTCACAATACTGGAAATGGAGTGTTAAAAAATTTTTTAAAAGTAGAAAGATGTTTGTGTGAATTCCAAATGCATGCAACACGTGAAGGCTCGGAATGAATGCTCCTATTCAAGACAACACAAAAGTAAATTAGTACATAACAGAAACATGAAGACAAAAATAACAACACCAGAGACAAATTACCCTTGAAAATGGCTATAGAAGTGGCCGAAAGCGCTTGGGACAATAAAAATTATGGAAAATTTCTGTACTCCTTTACTTCTTCAAAATGCAAAAACTTAATAAAAAAATAATTAAATCTTCCTTGTTGGCCATATTTAATGAAAGATGTTTGGAAAAAAGGTTGCTGCCTAAATACACACACACACACACACACACACACACACATATATATATATATATATTATAGATTAAAACAAAAACATGATAAAAATTATTTTCCTCATCTTTTTTGCCATGTTTATCACAACATTTCGGATGTTGTACGCTCCAGCCTTCTTCAGGTGGTTGAAATGTCAAACTGAACCCTTTATTTCGCTGAAACGTTGTGATAAACATGGCGACAAAGATGAGGACAATAGTTTGAATAATGTAAATAGTGTACATAATACGTCATCTCAGAAATATAGGCAGATACTGAAGGGTGATAAATATGGCAACAAAGATGAGGACAATAGTGTGAATAATGTAAATAGTGTACATAATACCTCATCTCAGAAATATAGACAGATACTGAAGGGTGATAAATATGGCGACAAAGATGAGGACAATAGTCCGAATAATGTAAATAGTGTACATAATATCTCATCTCAGAAATATAGACAGATGGTAAATATTGCTACACAATAGCTTTCCTGTTTTGGCACTAAGCTTTGCCTCTTCAGGTGATGATAAATGACTGGTGAGTCATTTTTAAATTTTTAACATGCTTTAGTTTTAATCTCCTATAATAAATAATATTAAGCTCTCCTCTGTATTGAGCCCTTTTTTTTTATAATTAAATTCTACAGACAGTGGAATTATGCTCCCTTTCTTCTTGTCTTATACCTGGACATATATATATATATATATATATATATATATATATATATATATATATATATATATATATATATATATTATAAATTGTTAAAAGTTCATGAACTTTTTAAAATTATAAATTGTTGTGTGTATATATATATATATATATATATATATATATATATATATATATATATATATGTGTATATATATATAGTTTGCATATTTGGTATACTGCAGGAGGTAAAGATAAGAATGATGTAAAAATGTTTTTATTAAATTATGAATTCAAGAGATCCAAATTTTGTTTAATTTTTTCCCAACAGCCACCATGATACTGGACGGGCCATTGATAACCTGGGACGCACTTATGCTCGAATGGGTGAATACAGGAAAGCTATAAATATGTAAGTATTATTATCATTATTATTATTATTTTTTTTTTCTTTGATTTCTGGCATTTACACATTTCTTTCCGGGTCGTAAGGTGTGGGCTGTACTTGTCAGAACAATTTTTTGTATCTCCTTGAGGCATGGACTTCCAGGAATCCTTTCAATTAGTCTACTGCAATCTTTTCCAACCAGTCCTAGGGCTCCAACTACAACAGGGATTGTTGATGTTCCCATATGCCACATTTTCAAGATTTCTATTTCAAGGTCCTTGTACTTTGACAACTTTTTGAATATCTTCAAAGATACATTGCAGTCTGCAGGGACTGCCATATCAATAAGGAGGCATCGTTTTTGTTTGTGGTCTTTAATAACAATATCTGGCCAGTTGGCCTTGATTGTTCTGTCAGTGTGTATTGTGTAGTCCCATAGAATTGTAACAGGTCATATCTCCGTAACTGGGTCTGGGTGGTGTTCATACCATTATTATTATTATTATTATTATTAATATTATTATTATTATTAATATTTGACTATTCAGACTCTTACATTAACAAGTCATATAGTTTGACCTTTTTTAAGCCAACCAATATTTGATCAAATCATTTTAGTCTCATTCATTGGTTGTGTTTCTCTCAATCAATTCTACAGGTTCAAGTCCTGTAATCCAACTTCATGTGAGTCTTGCTAGAGAATTTTGAATTAATTGTTCTGCACCCACCAATACTAAATATCATTCAGTTTCATTTAACTTCATCATTTATTAGTTTTGGCAATTAATTGTTACTTATCATGATTAGATAATTATTATATTTGTACAGTCCAATAATTTGGAATGAATTTTTATGATAAAATCATTTGCAGTACATATCTATAGTAAAAATCATTTCAGTTACAATGCACTTTTATCAAAAATCATTTGCAATGGATTTTGTAGTAAAATGCATTTTTTTAGTAAAATCATTTGTTCTGCATTTGATAGTAAAATTCATTTGCAATGCATTTTTATAGTAAAATCTTTTGTCTTGAATTTTTTATATTTTTATGTCCGGTTAACACCAGCAAGATACAAAATCCATAGTTTTAACTTCGTTCTACAAAAAATAATAAAACTGTATTTGTGTATATCTCTGAAGTTAATTTTATTTTTTGTAATGCATACCAGTTTCTTAAGTGTGATTTTGATTTTATCATAAAGATCTTATAAAAAAAATATTCTTCTTCTATTTGCCATGTCCCTTCAGGACATGGACGATCATGTCTCTCCATAACTTCCTGTACTTTGGAGTTAAGTGTCTTTTTGCTCTCCTTCCTAATTCCTGTTCTATCATCCATTGACACAATCTTGTTAGTTTGGTTACTAACTAGTTTCCTTGATTCTGCTTATGTCTTCTGGGACATTTCCATCCCTAGACAAATGTGTCCATGGATAATTGCGTACATCTGATAATTTTTTGAAGCTTGTAAAGGCCATTATGATAAATTTTGAAAAAAGCATAGGTAGTAATCATAAATTTGTAAAAAGAGAATAAAAAGAATAAAATATTAAACGTTTATTTTTGTTTAAAATGCAGTGACAGATTAACAGTGTAGCAAGATCACTCTACACATCACCAGTAGTTTTTGTTTCATCATTATCTTCTGTCTTCTTAATTCCTCTTCTTTTATTGTCCTTTCCCCTCACTAAAGTCTTCTAATTCTCTTTCACTCTTCTTACTTTTCAGTCAACTTTGATCTTCAAAAATTTCAATGCAATGTCAATCGTTATCTTCTATCTTCATAACTCTTGTTCTTTTATTGTCAGCAACCTATTGCAGCTTAGTAGCTTTATTGCCTTGCTTGGGGTGAAATGATTAAAAAAACAAAAATATATCCCAGAAATTCAACTTTTTCTGATTGTAAGTCTAAGTTTTAATAAAGTTGGCATTAATCTGGTCGATTACTATTTGACATATTTTTTATTAATTTTCAGATGGGAGGGAAAATTAAATTCCAAATTAATGTCACTTGAAAAGACGTGGCTGTACCATGAGATTGGACGCTGTTACATGGAACTGGGAGAATATGACCAAAGTCTTGATTATGGCCGCATGTCATTGTCAGTTGCTGAGGAAATGAATGAAAAAGACTGGAAAATGAATGCATCTCTTCTCTGTGCACAGTCATTAGGTGAGTTCGGATTAAAAAAAAATATATATATATATAAATATAGGTGTTGTTGCTATGTTTTCCATAGCAAGTAAGGTTTTATGGGATGGAGTAGCTAGCCAAACTGTTTTTTGAATTCAGAGTTATCCTTCTCCTAAACTGGTTGCCAAACATGGCTGAAGAGCCTAGACTACCTGAATATTTAACTCATAGTGTGGTGATGCTGATTATTCCCTTTTATTGTGTGTGTGGACAAGGTCTTAGTCAGTGGCTGCTGGCTGCTGTCTTTTCCATTGTGTGCATGTGTGTGGGTGTTTATGTGCATATAGATCAAACAAAACTCTGAAATTGTTTTGAACACCGAGAAGTAGTCTGCTTCTATTTTTACATCTGTAAGCTTTATCCAGAGTCTAATTTCACATAGAGGTGTGAACTTTTTGAGTACAAGGTTTTGTAAGTTAGAAAATAATTTCACACTAACTCACAAAAATTTTTTTTCTCGAATTTGCAGGAATGGTGAAAGGAGTTATTGTTATTTTCTAAATGCTCCAAAAATAACACATGGTTGGTCTACTACAATGTCTGCAAGTATTTTGGCAGTAACAAAGTTTCTAATGGGATTTTATTGTTTGAAGAATATATATAGGATTTAATTCCTATACTGATGCCAAAGAAGTAAGAATGAGATGACCACCCCGACTGCTCAGTAGCAATGGTTGGCAAAATGCAATTGCTTTTGTTTGAGCTTAAGAGATATTGGTCTCAGTTCTCCTGAACTCAAAGGTCTCATCTGCCGACCATAAGAAAGAAACACTTAAAAGAGATAAAAATCATATCTTCCCTTTCTATGTAGATGTCCCAATCACAGACTTGAGCCCGAATTGACGTTCCAGGAACCTGATTGAGAATACCAACTACTATCAGTTTTAACTTCACCGCAAGGAAAGTTAGTTCTCTGTGTTGTGCCAGAAAGTTTTACTCACCTGAGTCCATCCTTAAAATCTATAAATCAACCATAGAATACTACTGTCATATATAGTCTGGAGCCCCCGCTGTTTGTCTTAAGGTCCTCAAAAAAATCGAAAGATGGATATGCAATGTGGTTGCCTCTGATCTGGCATCTCATATACAGTCGCTCTCTCACAGATGTGTCATCGCCTCCCTCTGTCTTTTCTACAAATACTTTCATGGTAACTGCTCCAATGAGCTACTTTCACTGGTTCCCAAACTGCATGAATTTAAACATGCTACTAGGTTGGCATCTCAGTTCCCCTTTTTCACTGTCGAAAACGGTTAAATGTAGTTGTCTCTTCTACTCCAATAACTTCATGTCTCGCACTTCCCATCTGTGGAACTCCCTTCCTCTTACTTGCTTCCCTGATAGCTATAATCTCCAACTATTCAAATACAATGTCAATCAACATCTCCAGATGCCTTGGTCTATTCCCTGTCCTTCTCTTCATCCTTCCCTCTATCATGCACCTTTACTCTTGCCCCCACTCTCTGTAACCTTATGTAGCTTATGGAATTTTGCATGTAGTTTTGTTGATATAACATCTCTTTCCTACTTGCACATTTATAAATCTACCATTTATCTTTGCATTGAATATTGCTGTCATATGTGGTCAGGTGCTACAGCTATATATCTCAAGATACTCGACAAAATTCAAAGAAGGGTCTGTAATGTTACTGAACCTGATCTGGCATCTTGACTTCAGCCACTTTCTAATCTCACTCCCTCTGCCATTTCTATAAATATTTTCTGGCAGTTGTTTTAGTGAGATTTCCTCCTTGGTATCTTGACTGCATGAGTTTAAGCATACTACTAGATTGGCTATTAGGTCTCATCATTTTACTATTGAAATAAGTTCTATTCTAATAGCTTCTTTACTTGGACATCTCTTTTCTTTTCTGGAACTCCCTTCTGATTTCTTGCTTCCCTGCTAACTACAATCTTCAAAAATTTAAATTCAATGTCATTCGTCATCTTCTGTCTTCCTGAAACCTGTTCTTTTATTGTCCTTTCTCCTTACTAAAGTCTTCTCATTCTCTTTCCCTCCCAGTAATCCCTTATGTCTTAGTGACATTATTGCCATCTTCTGTCTTCCTGAAACCTGTTCTTTTATTGTCCTTTCTCCTCACTAAATTCTTCACATTCTCTTAGTGTCATTAACTCCTTGCTTGGTGCCAAATGATTCAAAATAAAAAATAAGCCTGTTTTGTAATTATTTACAATATTTACATTGTTCAGGCTGTTGTCCTGCTCTATGTTGCCATATTCACAATGTTTTGGCCATTATACACTCTGGCCTTCTTCAGGCAATTTAGAATTTTGAACTTAACCTTTTATCTCATCCACTAGGGTAGATTGTTCTAGTTCCACATGCCATAGCTCTTCCAGATGTCTGAGTATCAGTTATCTACTCTGGTGGATGAAATAAAGGGTTCAGTTCAAAATTCCAATCACCTGAAGAAGGCTGGTCGAAATGTTGTGAATATGGCAATGAAAATGCGGACAACTGTCTGAACAATGTAAATAGTGCAAATAATTACAATATCTCATCTCAGAAATATAGACAAGCTCATTTTGTGTTTTGCTTTTCAGTGAATCAAAGACAATCTAGTGAGGCTCTGTCATATTACCAGCAAGTGATGGACATTGCCAAGGAGCAGGGAAAAAATGGCGTGGAACAAAGGATGAAGAAGATCATAGAAGACTTGGAAGTCAGTGAATTGGAGAAACAAGAAAATGCAAGTGTGGATCTTAGTCCAAGACCGGACAATTCCAATTTGGCCAATGGTGAGTTTTAGTATTTCAGAAAACGTTGAATAAATGCTAAAGTTTCTTGTCTGCTCTTTTTTTCAATAATGTTGTTTAACATAATGACTACCAGAGGTTGAAATCTGACTTCGAAGGCCAATTTTATAACAGCCAACTTAGACAATAAATAATTTTGATGAGTTGATTTTGAGTTTCAATTGAAATCTTAATATTGTTTTCATGCTAAAATTACCAATTATTAAAATTTTACTCGTTACCAAATCTAAGTTTTTGTACCAAACACAAAAACCTAGTGATACATTATTTTTTAATGTATACTCCCTTTGCATTACCATTTAATCTATGCTCCCTAATCGACCTGAGGGAACATGATTCTTACTCTCTGATACATCCCTTTTCTCCCTAAACCCTTCTTCTGGTACCTATTAAATGCCGATCACATTTTGTGTTGGCTTTTTCAAATCTGGGTCTGTCCTGTTTTCTATGACTTAATGTAACATGGTGGCAGCGAGGAAGTAATTCACGCTTTACAACCCTGCAAATGTGGACTGATACCAAAAAAATGACAGTCACATGTAAACTGTTTCAGTGTGTCCGGCATTTGGAATGATGATGACACAGCAATAAAAAGTGACCATGTGCAGATGGATTCCAGCCAAACATATTGCCACTGGGCAAGCATAAACATAAAGCCATAATTACAACAAAATCAAAAAGAGCTCCTGCACCTTTAATAGTATCCTCATCAGTTTCACCTGTTGCGAGCGAATGTACCAATACAACTGAACCAGAATAATGTGAATCTCTTCAAATGTGAACAGGAGACATGAATCCTGAAAACATTGGCAATTCAATTGCCTCAAGGATGGGCTGAAGATGAAATTAAGATAGGTGAGTGGACTTAAAGGGAAGGTGTTTATTTACTTATCTTCTAAAGATATGGGAGAAAGTGTTTCACATTAGATTCTTTAAGAATGGATTCAAGAATATTTGAGGATGTAATATAGTGTTTTTGATGACTTTTGTGGTGCAATTTGTGGTGATGTTCTCTACTCATCTGCCGTTCACTGCACCTGTGTTGACATCCAGTATCGGCTGCATTTGCAGGTACTCCCGACTTTGCTCTGCTCACAGATTTGTCCGCTTGGCTGTAATTGTATTCAACAAAAAATAATAACAAAAATTGTTTTTAAAGTCACTGGTTATGAGTTAACAACAACACGATTTCTCACTTAATGGTGGGGACATTCCTTCAGCTTCGAGAAGTAGACTGCTATCTTGCTAACTTCAGCGACAGAAAAGAAACCTTACATTCACTGCCTGTCTTCTTCGGCCACTGCTGATTCCTCATTCCTGGCGACTGGGCAGTTATTAACTCTTCTGGTTACTCACCTACTCTCATGGCTGGACCCCTTTCTCCCTGCTTATATGGATAAGGGCTTGGCTCCCATCCTCCTATCCATACACTTGTGTTCCAGAAGATTTCAGACCACCCCAAAGCTACATGAAGGGTTAAATCTTCAAAGGACTACTTTTATGACTATCTAAAATCATTGATAAAATTTGATGTTGCCAATTCAAAGGCAAACTGGATGAATCCTGAAAACCCTGGCAATTCAGTTGCCTCAAGAATGGACTGGAGACAAAATCCACATAGCCAAGTGGACTTAAAAGGAAGGAGTTTATCTACTTATTTTCTAAAGATGTGTGAGATATTGTATTGTTACACATTAGATGCTTTCAGAATCGATTCAATAAAAGTTGGTGATGTTTTTGACGTGTGTTTATAGTTGATAAAATATTTATTAGTAGTCTCTCTAAATACTTTTGACATAAACAAATATGGTGTTTTTTTAAATTAGGGTTGTTACATTATTGTTTAATGTATACTCCCTTTGCATTACAGTTTAATGTATGCTCCCTAATTAAGGAACACGATTCTTACTCCATGATACGTCCCTTTTCTCCCTAACCCCTTTCTAATTCCTTTTCTTCTGGTACTTAATAAATATCAGTCACGTTTTGTGTCGGTTCTCTCAAACTTGAGTCTGTCCTGTTTTTCATGACTAAATGTAACCCCTACTTAGTAGGAATAGAAAGTTGTATAAGGCACAAACAAGACACAAACCCCTGTATGACATTTTAAAGGACAAACATTTATTACAGTATACAGAAAAAAGGAAAAATACAAAAAATTTTCTTAAGACTCTTGTACACAAATGTCTTTTTGTGCACCTTATAAATAATTAAGTCAGGATAACATTTAAAGATATTATGAAATGGACAAAGTCCGACAATTATTTTAAGATATTTTTATGTTTATACATTCTTTTTTATAGATACAAATATTTAAGTAAATGCTCTGTTGATAATAAACAGTATTAAACAACATTTACTGGCCTGAATGTCCGAGAAATTGTCATAGAAAATATGCGTTCTCCGACAGAAATTTAACCTATATCCTATACAGAACCATCATATAGCCTTTTTTACAGATTTCGCCACAGAGGAGTGTTTGGTTAGTAAGGTCGATTTTACTGTTTTTAAACTACAATCTTCCATGATTTTCTCACGTACATTCCTGTTTGTTCCATGCAAAATTGGTAAAAGCACGTCAGGCTATGTGATGGTTCCGTATAGGATACAGTTTCGAATCCTGTCAGAGGACGAATATTTTCTGTGAGAATTTCTCGGACATTCAGTCTGGTAAATTTTGTTTAATACTGTTTATTATAAACTGAGCATTTACTTAAATATTTGTATCTATAAAAAGAATGTATAAACATAAAAATGTCTTAAAATATTTGTCGGACTTTGTCCATTTCATAATGTATGATGTCATTTGTTTACATTTGGATATGCATCGAGCAGATATGAATGTACGTGAGAAAATCATGGAAGATTGTAGTTTAAAAACAGTAAAATTAACCTTGCTAACCGAACGCTCCTCTGTGGCTCAATCGGTTAAGACACGTCTAGCTAAATAATGGTTCCGTATAGGATTCAGGTTTGAGTCCTGTCAGAGGACGCATATTTTCTATGACAATTTCTCGGACATTCAGGCCGGTAAATGTCGTTAATACTGTTTATTATAAACAGAGCATTTACTTAAATATTTGTATCTATAAAAAGAACGTATAAACATAAAAAATGTCTTAATTTAAAGATATATTACAAAAGAAGGATTATCACTGAAAATGAAAAAAAAGGATGACAATTTAAAAAAAGGAAGGATTCAATTTTGAAAATGACAAAAAGAAAAAAGCACATTCAATATGGCAGTAAAACAAAGTTGCTACCACAAAAAAAATCTAATTTTTACATGTCCCATGAGCGTCTATGGGACATATAACAATTTTGTAAATGTCTTTTTTATATTCACACTGTTTGTGCTTCACTGAGGCTTTTGAGAAAATTACTTTGAAATCTTTTTTCACTCTTTGTTGTCCAACTTCAGAAGAATTTTCACTTGTGAAATTCAAAATTCTTTAGGCTCTTTGCAACTGGCTTGTAACTCTTTGCCTTTCTGCCTGAATGTCTTGATGTTTTCTTCTTGATGTCAAATGCCTTCTAGTCTTATCTGCCATACAAAGTTCTATTTATTCAGAAAAGAGGTTCACAGAAGGTTCCATCCAAATTTTCAAAAGGACTCACGTCTCTCATTGGCCAAAAAATAGGAAAAAATATTTTCTATAAATTTGAAATGAATCCTTAGCAATTTAAGCGGTTTTTAAAAACTTATACACATATAACATTTTTTATTACAAACCAGAAAACCAGACCTAATATTTTCACTGAAAGCACTCACAATCAACAACCTCAGCAGCATTCACTGCCATATAGAAGGACTGATGTTGCATAGCAATTGAAGACTTTCTTTGTTTCTGACAAAATTCTCCTGTTTCTTTGTTTAGTTTTTTGAAGGCATCTTTTGCCATTTCAATACAAAATTTAATTGCCTTTATTTGGTTTTCTAATATTTTGGTTTTTCAGAAAATGAAACAAACACTGAAAACAAGACTTTGGAAGAAGAAAAGCCATTATCAAAAACAGAAAATGAAGACACTGGTCTGTGAGAAATCATTATTTTTTATTTCTTCCTTTACTAGAAAATATTAGGGTTATTTAAATACTAGCTTAAAAGCCACCTATCAGGTGTCATTTAAGCTAGCTTCTGCAGAGGGCTCTTGATTGGGACCTTTGGCTTGTTCAGGAGTTTGAGAGCCCTAAGTCTTTGCATATTCTCAGCATTGGAATTACCCCTGGATGCCGTTTGATCTGGGTTTTCATTTCTACAGGACTTTCTTTTCCTCGCTGCGGGTTTGACTTTTTTGATTGCAATCAGGTCCTCTGTTGGCGGAGATTTCTTTTTGCGACACATACTCCTACCATAGGCAACAATAAACTACAGAAGAACTCAGAATTGAGCACTGCATTTAAGTATTGCATTAATATTTAAGCTTACCTTTTAAAAGTTCAATGATAATTCTTCTGCTGCCTCTTAATTTAAAGACAGTTTGGTGTACGTAGGTCCTTACTTTTCATACAAACAATTATTTCATGGGTGACTTTCATTGGATTTCACAATAAATTTTCATTATTCCCAAATTTATTTCCATGTTATAAAAACTGTTATCATACAAAAACATTTGTTGAAAAAAAAAAATAACTGAAAACAATCGCAATAAGGAAAATTTGGGAATTCAAAATTTCAGGATTTTAATTTGCTCTCGCCTGATTCCAAAATTGTTATGATATGTTAGGCTATGGCCTCTAGGAGTAAAATTGAAAACATGGACAATTTTGTCTATATTTTTGAGATGAGGTATTATGTACACTATTTACATTATTTGGACTATTGTCCTCATCTTTGTCGCCATATTTATTACAGTGTTTCGGCTGTAGTATGCTCCGGCCTTCTTCAGGTGGTTGGAATGTCGAACTGAACCCTTTATTTAGTCCACTGGGGTAGACTGTTCTAGTTCCAAATGCCATGTTTAATGGATATCAGTTATCTCCTGTTAATTCCCCTCTCCAAGTTCTCCACTGCCTTAACCGGGTATTGAACTTACACTCTTTGGGTCCTGTCACTGGATCTATTCAACGCCTTTATACACTGTGCCCTGAGCTGCTGCTGCTATTATTATTATTATTATTATTATTATTATGTATCATGTAAGAAATTCAGACAACTTAAGACTATTACTACTTAGTTGAAAAGCAAGAGAAATAAGATGAAAGAAATATTAGTCAAAAATGAATAATAAAGCTTCATCTAAGAAATTCAGACAACTTAAGACAATTACTTTCTATGTGGAAAAGCAAGAGAAATAAGATGAAAGAAATACTAGTCAGTTTTTTTTTTTACAGCAAGGTTTACCCTTTATAAGGTCTGGAGGTCACTCAAGGTAGAGGGTTACATTAAGGAGGTCATTTGTGCATATAGGAGTGGAAGAAACGGTTAACCCTAGCCTTGAAGAATTTATGATTGTAGTGATCAGTGAAACATCCCATTGGGAGTTGGTTCCACAGGGTAGTGGTTCGTGGGAAGAAGCTGTTCAAGTAGAACTTCTCACCAATGGAATATGGAGGGGATGTGGTTGGTTTGTTACTATGTAAGTGGCCTGTTGTGTTTTTGCTGTGAAGGTTTGCCTCGGTGAGACCAGACAATGAGCATTTTCCATGGAAATATCGGAAAGCTGTGAGAAGCTTACCACATCCTGCCTGTGGGGAGAGAGGTTGAAGGATGGAGAATTGTTCATCACCCACAGGGGCTCGGAGACCCTTTTGATCTCTATCAAGTCTGGAGAGTGAGGTCTTGGCAGCTGCTGCCCAAATATGACAACAGTACACCATTTTGGATCTGACTCTTATAAAACTAGAAGATAGCAGGAGGGGTCAGGTACTTACTGGAGTGGTACAGGGAGTCAACCATTTTACCTGCATCCTTACCAATGGATCATATGTATGAGTTCCACTTGAGGTTCGGTGTGAGTCTGATGCCCAACAGTCTTTCAAGGCATGGTACGGTACTTCCCTGAGAGGACCTCTGTTCATGAAGATT
Source organism: Acanthosepion pharaonis (assembly GCA_903632075.3). Taxonomy (NCBI): domain Eukaryota; kingdom Metazoa; phylum Mollusca; class Cephalopoda; order Sepiida; family Sepiidae; genus Acanthosepion; species Acanthosepion pharaonis. The sequence continues at coordinate 962,213 of CAHIKZ030000146.1, forward strand.
GGTGGTAGTTCAGGGTCAGATCACTGATGAAGGAATGTAAATTAATAATAAGAGATAATTCATTGTTTTTTATCCATAATGTTGAATGTGTTAAAATTATTCAACTTTTTAACAAGAAAAATCTCAAGTTGATGTTAAAAATTTCCACAAAATATTTAAGATAAATGATCTATTATGACATGTCTCTAATTTGTATTTAGATACATAGTAATTATTTTCAATTTTTCTTATTGAATTCTTCACCTACATTGCATATGATCCATTATTGTACAGGATTATGTTACAATAAAATTTGTATTTTATATCAATACTAGCTTATAAAATTTGAGATGTAGTACAGTGGGGGCCCTGGATCATAAATTGGGTGGGTTGGTGGTTCACACGAGACTCTTATAAAGGCCTTGAACACATTTAATAAAACCATGGAGTAAGATGCACATGTTCATTGGAGGCAATATGCACCATGCCACAAACTACACCCATATACGTTGAGGCAGTAAATGGGTTAATTTTGGTTACAAAGATTTGAATGTAACAATTTTCTATAAATTTACAAAAAGTAAAGTTTCTTATTTAACAATGAAATTTTTCTTATTTTTATGTCACATATCATCAATGGAATATTTATTCTTCATTTTTTTTATTCTTTTTCAGACAATAACTGAGCTATATTCTCAGGGGACCAATTCTGACAAAGGGAAGGAAATGTTGCCAATTCTGTAATGAAGTACTTCTCAGACTTGGACACATTAAGAAACTTCTCAATCAAGGAAATTCTTTGATAATACATTTTGATAAAAACTAATGTTTGAGTAGACATCTCAGTGAAATTAATGTCTACTGGCCTAGATCACCAAAAGTTTTATTAAAGAAAATGTAGCTTTTGGATGACTAATAATCATCATACTTATTATAAAACCCAGGTTGTGTGTGTGTGTGTGTGTGTGTACGTTTATATATTGGATCGGATTTCCTACATTTTTCAACTGATTTCAACAAAACTTCACAGGACTACGTAAAATTACCTTGCGGTGGTTCTGACAGCACCAAAAATTGGAAAAACACAATTGTTTTTGCATGAAATCAATTTGAAAGCACAATTAAGAGGCATCCCAAGAATGAAAGTGGGACAACTCATATCGAGTTATACTTATTATAAAACCCAGGTTGTTTGTGTGTGTGTGTGTGTGTGTTTGTTTATATATGGGATCGGATTTCCTGCATTTTTCAACCGATTTCAACAAAACTTCACTTTTTTTTTGGCAGGTAGTGTTTCTTATTGTCTTGCACACTTTTTTCTTTATTTTTACATTAAGAATGCTTTAAAAATTCCATTTACAAGACAATTGTTTATAATAAAATTCTATTTAATCGGTAGACTCATAACAATTGAAAACAATGCTTTTGTTTGAGTTTGACCAATTCGTAAAAAAAACAAAAAAAACAAAAAAACAAACTAATTAAGACATGTGTGTCCATCAACCTTAAACAATAACCTTTGTCAATTTTATTTTTCAGTCTTTATGATGGTCGATACTTGATCTATCTCTTACTGATCTATCTCTTACATCCCCGGGCAACGCTGAGTTCTACTGCTAGTAATTAATAAAACTTTTGATGATTGCGACCAGTAGACATTAATTTCACTGTTAAAAACAATCTGAGATGTCCACTCAAACACATGGACTCACTAAAATAATGCTTATAGTAATAAGAAAGAATGTTGGCTTTAAAAACCTAATTAATTACTTAAATAATCACTAATTAATATATGCTTCACAACAGATCTTCTTGACAAGTATACACTACAGTTCAAATGTTAGAGGAAACCCCTGGTAATTTTTTTAACTTGGCCCTAAAAATAGTTGTTTTATACTTTAAGTAACATAAAACTATTATACATAGTTAAAAAAAAAAGAGAGATATGATTTTTTATTAGAAATTTTATTATGAGAAAAAGAAAAAAAGAATTTTATGATTAAATTTTGCTTTTGTTAAAATATCCTCCTTTAGCCTTGACTAGCAGCCATACCCAACTGGTCAATCAGAAAAAAGCATTCAATTAGAATGGAACAAAAACAGCATCATGTTTAAATGTAACAGAGTCTATCTTCTTCAATTGCTTTAAAGTACTTTCATTATAAAAACATTTTGAATTAATGCAGTTACTGATATAACAGAAGTAGTCTGTATTTATTCAATTGAAGGCATTGAGGACATGAAGGAGTAGAACAGACAACATGAAGACCCACTTCAGACCACAATTATTTTGGACTTTTTGAAATTCAATTTGTCAATATGCTACCAGGGATGTAAAAGAGGATACATTTATAATGCAATTGTTAAGTTTGATGAAAATTGGTTGAAAGATCAACGAAAAATAAGAAAGAAACCAATAAAAATTGCCATTTTTCACTATTTACATGGGTTTTTACTATATGGGAGGACTCAATTATCAAATTAAATAACTGTTAAACAATCAACTTATTCTTGGCTACAATCGAGTTAAGTTTGTATTAGATTGCTTGAAAATTGAGGGAGTTTTTAGTTTAAAATTTGTGTTGAAGCTGATTTTTAGTTTTTCGCGGTTTTTCACTAAACACAGTGGCATAGAAATAAAAATGTGGTATTGTTGAGCTCGTCATGATGTAAGTAACCTACATATTGAGATTGAATGAAATCAGAAGAAAAAAGTTGAATTTATTGATTTTTGATCGACTTTATCGATTATTGATTTTTTAAAAAATTATCAATTTTTTACATTAAGAACCTATCTCTTACATTGTACAATGTATGTGCCAAATTTGGTCAAAATCAGTTGGATGGATCTTGAGTGAAAAGGTATCACACAGACATCTAGATTACTGCTGCGCAAATTTTTGGCATTCGTTGAAAATTTTTCTCAAAGTATAAGTTTCATAACTGATTCTATTCTTTGGTCAATTCTTTTGTCTAACTTCTTTTTCATTTTTTTTTTCACTTTTCTGTCAAGTTCATCCCGCACTAATTCTGGGGGTGGCTTCCAACTTTTGGACTGTAGTGTATGTTATCAGCGATCAAATTATGTTATAAAATTAAGTTGCCAGGAATTTGAAAAAAAAATAATTCAATAAAGAAAATTTGAGTTCAACTAAATTTAATATAGAAAATTAAATAAAAAAATGTTAAAATATTTTCTTGCAATTTTCAGTCAGAAAAAATGAAATAAGCAAAAAAAGCATCAGCAAATAATCCTGTTGCTATGTCCCAAGAACCTCACTGTGGCACAATATGTGGGCTTGTATGCAGGTCACTAGCAGAGCTGAAGGGTTACATACAACACAAACATAAATACTGAATAAAGTTATCGGATCTTTATAGGTCAGAATCAATGGAAGATTCTCTAGTTTCGATGGACCAATTTAAAATCCATCAACACCAAATGCCTCTGATATAGATAAAGCAAACAAACAACAGGTGAATAGACATTCTCTTGAGTTCTGGACATTGGAGATGATAAGGTATCTAATTTAATTAAATTTATGCTTACTACTTATCCTCAGAGATTCGAAAGCATTTTCCCTCACATACAATTTTGTCTTTCTTTCATTTTAACCTGAGGAAGCCAAAGTGAACCAGACGTTCTGGTGAAATACGTTGTTAATAAATTTTCCACTTTGTCTCATCATCTTCACTTTTGTTTCGGATACAATTGTACATCTGACACACACACACCTATACGCACGCACACGCACGCACACACACACGCACCTACATGCACACACACACACGCACACCTATTGAGATATGCTTGATTGAATGATTTAGACTAGTCTTGTCTACTTATTTACAATTGGCTTCTTTTATATTAATTTAAAAAACAGACAAGAAAGCTAGCAGTGATATTGGTAAAGGAAAAAGAAAAGTTAAGAGAAAAACAATTGTGGATGATATTGTCTTTTCCTTCTCAGTTTCATATGGAAAAATCAACGATCTCTATACTATTCTTATAAATAAAGAGACGATCATGTCTTTCCTTTCCCTTTTCCAAACAATAACATATCTTTCTTCCCCCTCCCACTTACGCCATCAACTCCCCGTTTTACAGGTACGGTAAAATTAAAATGTTCCTCTATATTTCATCTGTTTAGTATTGGGTTTATATTTTTTCTTAGATTTAATGATTTTCATTAGCTTTGTGTATAAGCTTGTGGGTAAATTTTCATTTTAACACCCGAGTGTCATTCACTGCTGAACTATTTTCTTTCAGAAATTAGTACATGCTTCTGTAAAGTGATTTTTTTTGTACTTAATTTAAGAAGAAAGTTAACTTTCAAATAGATGTAAACATTGACAAATAAAAGAATAACAAAGTAATTTTTTTTTTAAGAAGAACGTTAACTTTCAAATTAGAGTTAGTTTTTTTTTTTCTTTTGTTATTCTTTTATTTGTCGATGTTTACATATATTTGAAAGTTAACTGGTAAATTTTCATTTTAACACCTGAGTGTCATTCACTGCTGAACTATTTTCTTTCAGAAATTAGTACGTGCTTTCGTAAAGCGATTTTTTTTTGTACTTAATTTAAGAAGAAAGTTAACATTGATTCCTATTAGAAAAATAGTTTCAGTTTATGAACATTTCAGGTTATGAACAAGCTTCATGAACAAATTAGATTCGTGAACCGAGGTTCCACTGTATAATTATATATATTGCATTTGAAGATTTAATGAAATGTTTTTAGGAAATCTAGAGAAAGAAGATATGGGTATTTTGATAAAAAATGTCTTGTAATCATAAAAATAAATTTTGAAAAATATTTTTTGTACATATTCTTGTTATATTTAATGAAGGCTTTTAGAAAGAAATATTCTCGGTAGGAAACAAAATTTCAGTAAAAAAAAATTCTTAGGGAAAATTAATATTAAGTGAAATATATCTAAAGTAATTTTTTGTATTGAATTTGCACACAGCCTAACTCGTTAAAAGATAAATCTTAGAGATAGACGTTAAAATAATTTATCCAAGGGAGATAATTTTTATCTAAGGGAGATAATTCTAATTGTCTCAGCTGTTTGATTTAAGTAAAAATAAAAACTCTGAAATATACACTGATTACAAATTAAATATAAACTTTGTTTTTTTTTTCTGTTGACTCAGTTTGGTATAGAAACACAACTTCAATCAATTCATTAATTTTAGAATGTGTCAATATTCTTGTGTGCGCCTGATAGCAATTTAAAAGAAAAGTAACAAAGTTTTATAAGGGAAATGATGCAGCAGTAAATGAAAAAGAAAATGCCAGTCGGCAAAAAAACTAAATAAAATCTTTTTGAATTTATTGTCCACAAAAAATAAACTGAATATTTCGTTATATTTAATTCTTGAAATAAAATTCTATTTTCACTTTCCAAAATTTTTGGTTCATTTATTCTTAAAACAAAATTTCATTTTCAAAATTTTAGGATTCATCAATTCTTGAAACCAGAATTCAATTTTCACTTTCTGAAATTTTGGATTTGTAAAATAATCACAGCGACAATGGTAGTAGTAATTCTGAATTACTTTATTCTCATACCAATGGGATACAAATACAAAAATACACCTGGCCCCTGGTAACTCAGCTGTTTATATAACACTGGAGAAGGTAACTTGTGACAATCTACATCACGCAAATACATACATACTTACACAAATACAAATCATACAACGACAAGCATTCATTGGATTATAAATCAACACTACTGTGTAATGGGCAATTTACAAATCGCAGCAATGCAACAATTTTATAATTGCTCTATTTCCATGTAGTCGATTTTGTGCACTTTTGGGAGAAACGGATCCCAGAAACTTTCTTGAGTCTCCCCAAAACTCGCTCACTGATTGGTCAATGCCAACCAATCAGATTGTCTGCACGTGAAGAACAATTCTTCCCGCGTAGCGATTCGGAGCCGATGATCACCTATATAAGCAAGAAATATTCTTAGATAATTAGTGAGATTTCAGCTGCCAAATGAATCCACGACAGTTGAAACCATGCGCCAATCTTCTCACTCACACCACCACTCACATGCTGAATATTCCTTACAGTCATATAATATTTTCCTTACACAGCAAAACTATTGAAAACATTTACTACTAGAAACTATCACAAATTTTTTCAGTGAACTTTGGAATACAAATAATAGTTAAAGAGGGACAACTTTTGTTTTACTCAATGCATGCTTTCTTTCACATACTTGTTAAATCTTGTTAAATACATATTTTATGTGTAATGATGTCTTTGGCTTATCCTTTTTTCACCTCAGTTTGGTTTCCTAATCTAAGTTAAATTAATGTGGTGAAGTCTACCACAAACTTATGTCCTTCATTGTCCTGCCTGTGGACGTCATCTATTATCAAATTATCTTCCATTTCTACTCTACAGGATTGATTTGAAACGAAACTATTTTTACTTTCTGAAAGTTTATTTATGCTTTCGTATTTCTAAAATATTTTATTTCATAAAAAATATTTTGGTGAAAACAAATTCTAACAAAATATTTTTCTTATGATTCACAAGGAAACATGCAGATGCACAAAAATGCAGAGACACATGCAGATACAACAGGGACTTATGTATATAGATGCACAAAACACAGAGACGAATGTACACAATTACAGAGATCCTGATGCACAAAGACACATGCAGATACACAAATGCAGAGAGACACACACATCCATGCATATGTAGAGAACAGGTGCTACAGGTTTGAAATATTGCTTTCCAATTTGTAGCAGAAAATGCTATGTTGCATAGTGGATAGTCACCATCATGTAGGGGTGTGTTCACCATTCATGTCGGGGTGTGTAATACATATTTTTAACTTTGGCTAGGAAAGGCGTGATTAAGGAAAGTAAAGACGCTGGAGGTTACTATCCAATGTGGCATGCACATAGTGTAAAATACAAAACAGAATGTAATGATTCAAAATGTAACAATTGAATTTATTAGTGTACAGTTTGGTGTACATGCATATAAGCTGAAGGTTTGATAGAGTTATGTCTCTTAGATTTGAAAATATTTGTATCTGAGCTCATAAAGTGAATTAATTATTAAACTGTAGTTTAGAAGAATAAGTTCCTTTAGCATGTAAGGAATTGCGTATTGGATAAAGTTGGTAAGTGTTCAGAAGAGTTAAGAGTTCGTACTTGCGTGAATGTTGGTAATGGACTTTAACGTCTGACCGCAAGGTTAAGACGGGAGCTCTTGAAGATTGCATCTTGGCAGCAAGGAGAAAGATGAATGAAAAAACAAAGAGAACACGAGGGAGCTTATTCGTGTTTTGTTTATATATGGCTGTGCATCACGTGGGAGGCTCAAAGCATATTGAGCGGGAAAAAAACAGATTTGTCGCGTGCAGGTGGTTTGATTGGTCGGAACTGACCAATCAGCGAGCTAGTTTTCAGTAGAATAACCAATGAATGCTTCTCGCATGATTTGTATGTATTTGATGATAATTACTACAGGGGAAGAGTGCATTTTCCCATGGGGTGTAACTGGCAAATGTGGAATCTTCCACAGTTGTATTGGATGCAGTTGTTTAAGAATAGTGACAAAGAGAAGTTTCAAAAGAAAATGAATTAGAATTTTTCTGGAGGGATTAGCAGAGGAGTAGAAGTGGGTTTTTCACCGTCGGGATAGATGCTGCAGGTGCAGTATCTGTTCAGTGCCGGAGGCTTTCTCTCCTCCCTTGTGCCCCACCCCCCACCATTGCCTGACATCTATTATGTAGCTGTGGTATGACCGGCTGTGACTAGCTTAGACAAGCTCTGACCAGCTTAGACAAGCTAAAACCTGCTTACACCAACGGCCTAAGTGGAAACACTCGGGCACCCACGTTAAAAACCGACCTTGTGTCACAACCTGGGCAGGAGTCAAATAATTCTCGGACCACAGGTTGAGAATTTGTCGAATTGTAGTCGATTATTAGTTGAGTATCAGAGTTGATTACTAGTTGCTTATGAGTGGATTACTAGTTGATTACCTGTTGATTATCGAGTGACTATCTGGTGAGTAATAGAGAACAGTTTTGTTTTTGAGGCATTAAAATTAACCAGCCAATTGCAATTTGTAGTTAAATACTTTTCATGTAACATTGAAGTCTTGAGTTGTACTTCATCATTAACGACACCCATACGGGTCACAAAAATATCATATTAAAACACGACCCAACTTTATTTTCTACCCAACAATAGACAATATTCACACACACGCCATTTAAATTAAAGTATTTATTGGTTAGAAATTAATATCTTTAATATATTTATTACAATGTTTCATCCGTTGTACGCTCCGGCCTTCTTCAGGTGGTAGGAATGTCGAACTAGAACAGTCTACACCAGTGAACGAAGTAAACGGTTCAGTTCGACATTCCAACCACCTGAAGAAGGCCAGAGCATACAACGACCGAAACGTAATAAATATGGCGACAGCGATGAGGACAATAGTTCAAATAATGTAAACAGTGTACATAATACCTCATCTCAGAAATATAAACAGATACTGAAGGGTGATAAATATGGCAACAAATATGAGGACAATAGTCCGAATAATGTAACTAGTGTACATAATACTTCATCTCAGAAATATAGACAGATACTGAAGGGTGATAAATATGGCAGCAAAGATGAGGACAATAGTCCGAATAATGTAAATAGTGTACATAATACCTCATCTCAGAAATATAGACAGATAGGGTGATAAATATGATGACAAAGATGAGAATAATAGTCCGAATAATGTAAACAGTGTTCTCATGAGTTGTCAAAGAACATTATGACCCTCATCCTTACTCTATCCATCCGTAGTTTGAAAAAGACATGTTGAACACCAAAAACAGCAACAGAAATATTACAATTAATAATACAGGAAAAGAACTCGTTTCATTGAAGCCAGGTGATTGCGTACAAGTACAATTAGATGACAAAATCTGGGCACCAGCAAGTGTCACTTATAAATGTGACAAATCAAGGTCATAGACTGTCACAAGCATCAGGACAAACATATAAACGAAATAGACGACACATCTCTATCTATAAAAGGCAGGCTGTGTGTGTGTGTGTAATGAATGCACGGCCACAATTTTCGACAGATTTGCACCAAAATTTACATGCACATGCTCCAAGTTAGCGGGAAGGCCAACACTGACTTTGCATTTCTCAACTCCCATCGATAGTGGAAATAATCGATTTTTTCATGCTTCTTTTCATATAGTTTGCGGCCATTTTGTACTGGCCAGAGTGAGAGCCTATAGCTGGCTGCCACGAATAGGCAGGAAGATTCTATTGACCAGCGTGAGAGCCAACAGCTGACTGACACGAATGTTAACTAACATGCTAGCATGCAAAAAAAATCGATAGCTGCATTCGTCACAAGTGGGAAAAATTTAAATCTGCATGGCACTTTACTCCAATTGGCTCATTCGCTTGCTTAAACTCAACGTTGATTCTGATTCCGCAGAACTGGGTTGGGTTTGAAAAAGTATTTGTTGTTAACATTCTATTTTCATTCGGTTTTTCCAGTTACGAGTCCTTTTTTAAAGCTGATTGTTTTGTGTTCATTTTGTTTAGTTCTTTTTTCATAACAGATTTAATGTTTAATATAGAGCTTAGAAAAAATTTGCAGTGTGAGATAGGCAAGAAGTAAGGCATGTAGCAACATCAGCACGGCAAAGGGCACTCCTTTAAAGGCAAGGAAGGGCAAAAATATTTTAAGTCAAGTGATAGCGATTGCTGTATGACTCGTACGATTTTTGAATCAAGCATGGGCAACGCTGGGCCATGCTGCTAGTATGTCTATCAAAAGAAAATGACAACCAAAAATCAACATTCATATCTAATGAAGTTGTGGAATCTTCCACTCTTCCACGTCAACCAGTCACCCTGTGTGGGTAAATAAACTATTCCCTGTAAATGAATATATGACAAGCATTCATTGGTTAATCTACTTCAAACTATCTCACTGATTGGTCAGTTCCGACCAATCAAACCACCTGCACGCGACAAATCTGTTTTCCCGCGTTCTCTATCTGAGCCGGTCATGTGATACCCGATCATATATAAGCAAAAACACGAGTGATTCTCTCTCTTCAACTTCTTCTTACTCGCTCTCGTGTCTCATCTCTTGCTGCCAAAATGTGACCTTCAAGAACACCCGTCTTGACCAGTGCGGTCAGACGTTAAAGAACTTTACAACATTCACGCAAGTACAATTCTCAACTCTTTCTGTCCAACAGACAATTCCTAACATGCAACAACTCATTCTTCTAAATTACAGTTTAATAATGACTTTCACTTTATGAGCTCAAGTACAAATATTTCCAAGTCTAAGAGACATAATTCTGTCAAAACCTTTCAATTCACATGCATGTATATCAAATCTTACTTATTATAAAACGCAGATGTGTGTGTGTGTGTGTGTGTGTCTGTACGTTTATATATTGGATCGGATTTCCTACATTTTTCAACCGATTTCAACAAAACTTCAGAGGACTACGTAAAATTTCCTTGGGGTGGTTCTAACAGTGCCAAAAATTGGAAAAACACAATTGTTTTTGCACGAAATCAATTTAAAAATACGATTAAGAGGCATCACGAGAATGAAAGGGAGACAACTCATATCGAGTTATACTTATTATAAAACCCAGGTTGTTTGTGTGTGTGTGTGTTCGTTGATATATGGGATCGGATTTCCTACATTTTTCAACCGATTTCAACAAAACTTCACTTTTTTTTGGCAGGTAGTGTTTCTTATTGTATTGTACACTTTTTTTCTTTATTTTTACATTCAGAATGCTTTAAAAATTCCATTTACAAGACAATTGTTTATAATAAAATTCTATTCAATAGGTAGACTCATAACGATTGAAAACAATGTTTTTGTTTGAGTTTGACCAATTCGTACAAACAAAACAAAACAAAAAAAAAGAAGCAAAACAAAAAAAAAACTAATTAAGACATGCGTGTCCGTCAACCTTAAACAATAATCTTTGTCAATTTTATTTTTCAGTCTTTATGATAGTCGATACTTGATCTATCTCTTACTGTTACATCCCTGGGCAACGCCGGGCTCTACTGCTAGTACTTAATAAATTCAATTGTTACGTTTTGAAACAATACGTCATGATTTATTGCAAATATTTGTCTTTAATTGTTGTGGCCGAATGTTTTTAGAACACCAACACTAAAAATCCTTCTGATCACTCAAAATACATTTGCCAGTCCGCAACAAAGTCAACTATGAAGAAACAACCCGTATGAGATACTGCTGAGCAGACGCCCTTAATCATGCCACACTCAGAAACTGGCAAAATTATAACAAAAAGTGCTATAGTAGTGTGGTGTTAAAATGAACAACTGATTTACGCCCAACAAGAAGATTAATGAAGAAAGATAATAGCGAGGAAACACATAGGTATATTTTAACAAAATATAAGGAATTTATTTATGAATTGACACATTTGAAGACGTGTCAGTATCTCGTTTCAGAAAAATAAATAAGAAATCTTTAAAGTCCGTAGTTTTAACGTATTGTCATGAAGAGGAAATGTTGATACAATAGATTGTTATAAAATAAAATAAGATTTTACAGGCATATACGCAAGAGCGAGAGCCGGATGTGAACGGGACAAAACCCCGTCACAAAATGACCATTATCTTCATTTACAAATGTTCCCGACACTCGAGTTCCGGTCGAAAAATAAAATAATATTTAAAGTGTTCTATTTTTCGTCCAATAAAAATGCTTCCCTCCTAATTATACTCGCTTCGTTTTTCGAGCCTGTTAAGCCATAAAACAACGCTATAAAAGGGGTCACACGAAGTTCAACGGGCAGTCCACAGGTGCCCAGGATAGAGACCTGTCACGTTCAGCAGGGGAGTGTCAACCACCGTCAACATGTGTGAACTACTATGAGGGATCGACCTAGATCCGAAGCCGGCTTATGAACTTTACCACAAGGTAGCTGTCCCAAACCCACACGTTCCTGTTGAAATAAACCACGTAAATCTATTTCTGCTGTTGTCGTATTTCTTTCTTGCAGTCATACGCTTGTCTATAACAGATTAAATGATCTGACACAAAATAATATTAAAGAATGTTTAAGACAAAGGTAAGCGATTTCGTTGCTCGCTGAAGGGATATATGGTTTGTATACGTTCAATAGTCGACGAAGAAAGAAATACTTAGATTTCTCGGATTGTTGAAGGAAAATTATTTGAACTATCGCATGCTAGATTAAATGCCGATAACATAATTGGCGAGTAATTTTACACAGGTGAAAACTTCAACGCTGGGTGCAGTGAACAGAAACGAAACCTTTCACATGACTTCAGACACTTTTCTCTTATTAATTTTTCTCCTCATTTTATATAAAAAAGAATTTCGCATAGGCTAGTTCCTTTCTTCTTGGCACAAAGGCTAATTTTTGTACAGATAAGGTTTTTATTGGTTCTGTTGCGGATGTGTGATGTGTGTTGGAAAGGAATAGAAGGTTTGAATTATCAGAAGGCTTAAAATTGTGTGTGTTCAATAATCTTCCATCCACAAGAATTAATACAAGACAGAGAAATAATGATTCATAAACATCTTGTTTCAAAACGTAACAATTGAATTAGTGTTTGATATACATGCATGAATACTGAGTGAAAAGGTTAGACAGAGTTGTGTCTCTTAGATTAGGTAATATTTGTACCTAAGTTCATAAAGTGAAAATAATTATTAAACTGTAGTTTAGAAGAATAAAGTTTCTTTAGCATGTTTGGAATTGTGTATTGTACAAGTTGGTAAAAGTTCAGAAAAGATTTCAGAGTTTGTACTTGCATGAATGTTGGTAATGGTCTTTAACGTCTAACTGCATTAGTTAAGACGGGAGTTCTTGAAGATTATATCTTGTTAAATGAGAAGCGAGAGAGAGATGAATGAAAAGAAACTCGAGGGAGTTTACACGTGTTCTGTTTTTATAATTGTAGTGCCACGCCTACATTTTCTCCAATTTTAATTGGTCGATAAATACATACTAAAAATAATAGGACAATTTATCGATCGCATTTCACCATACTGAATTTTTTCCTACTCTTTGCTCGCAAACAAGTTTTGCGATAAAATCACTGATTGGTCCATTTTTCGTCCAATCGGGTATTTTTCGTGTACATTCAAAAATATATCCCGCGTTTGTGCTGGGTGCCACCCTAGGTAATATAAATATTGGATGCATTCCAAAAAACCAGTAGTAGTAGTTCCAGAACCACAGGCGAGTACAGACCAGAGACAATAGATCTCATCTACTCACTCGTGTTATTCATCCTACTCACTCCGCACGTACATACACACAGATACAGAACTTTATTTGATACACCACCAGTTCTCTGTGGACATACTAAGTTAAATCAACTCTGTAAGTTTCAACAACTGAACAATTTTCTAAAAGAAATATTCTATTTTCAACACTGAACTCTGAACTTTATACTCAGACAAATCTTCCTTAAAAACATTTCCTTACAGTTAAAGGGAAGCTACTTTTTTCTCCCTATTCCCTCATATTACAACTACTTTGTATTATTGTTGAATTTTAATATACATATATTTATTTCTTAAAACAAAATTGGTTTTCATTGTATTTTCCTTGATATTTTAAATATTATGTATGAATGTTTATTGCCTTCTCAACACTCAGCCACATTTATCTATTTAACCCATTCAACATTGGTGATTACAACACTCAAGAAGCAAGCATTCTACATAATAATCGTGAATCACGTGGGAGGCTCCGAGTATATTAAGCGGGAAAACAGACTTGTCGCGTGCAAGCGGTTTGTTTGGTCAGAACTGACCAATCAACAAGCTAGATTGAAGGTGATTAACCAATGAATGCTTGTTATATATTTTGTAAGATTGTGATGGTGAAAATTACAACAGGAATAGTGCATTTCCTAGCTGGGGTTAACTGGCTTGTTGTGGAAGATTCCACAGTTCCAAACAATTTCACATATTTTTGCGAATTTATTTCGTTTTTCTTTTCTGTTCACCAATCAATTTCTGTGAAGGCAAGGTTTTCATTAATCCAAAGATAATTTGACATAGGCTTTCAATTATAGAAACCAATCTCATTTCAATAAAGTGTTCGTAGCTAATAGCAGTCAGAGTTAGTCACGTCATGGGTTGCTACGGACAAGCCCACTGTATATTTTGTCTCTGTATTCAGTTAGTTGTCTAGTGTGACACAACATTAACATGATAAGACCTAATGAAAGGATGTATGAGTAGATTTAGTATGTATTGACTAGAATAATCAAAGTAATCATTGATTTAATAATATTCGTTCAAGATATAATTATTTGTTTAGATATTTTCGCTAATTATTTTAAAATAAGAAAATCCTGATACGAAGAGCTACGACTTCTATCTACTTCTTTGTCAGTCAGTTACGTGCCATGCGGGATATACGCTTAGACGATCATGTATTTTTCGATACATGACTGACGAAGCAGATTTCCAAAGGGTATTAGCACGTAAGTGAATGTAAAGGATTCGACTGGAATTCGAACTCGGCTCAATCCGAGCTTCTATCCATTACTCCACTGTGCCTCCTCCTTTGTACGTATCTGAAAAAGGATAATAATTAAAATAAAAAACATGCATATTAATATTGGCAATTTTTAAAGCAAATATTTATTTCAATTATTATTTTTTAAGATTATATTAAGTTAGATAAAAAAAATCTAAAAAATTAAACCAATTACAAAGAGAATGCGAAACTAAAAGTTTTAGCTCTGTTTTCTAGCGGCGCTAATTCAACATGGCGACTCCTTCAAGCGAGCGGATGGCAACTGAAGAGCCAAGTCTTGTAGATGATTTGGAAGCTGCATTTCAGGTAGTTTTTAGCACATTTTATTTTTTTGAATAATATAACAATTTTGCTCTTGTTTATGTTTATAAGAAAAAAATTATTGTATAATTGTGGTTGTATTTTTTAGTTTCGTAAATCGTACTTGGAAAAAAATAAACACTTCCAACGACAATCTTCAATTTTTTTAAAATGCTTAATTAAAACTGATAAATGTTTGATTTTTGAAATTAATAAATTTAATTATTTTTTTTTTAGGAAATAACTTTTCTCTTTTTGCTACATTAATTTTGAAAGATTTGTTTTTGAATTAGGATTTTAAATGTTCGTTTAAATGAATATGAGAAACTAAATGTGACCAGAAGATAATCCAATTTTTAAAATAAATCAACAAAAATTGGTGGTGTGTTAAAAATAAAATTACTCATCAGTCAAAAACTTATTGTCAATAAAAAAAATAGCTATTTAATTTTACGACAAAATTTATTTGAACTCATGGCTTTGTTGTTGCTTGAATGACGACGTTTCAGCCATTTGGACACTTCGTCCTTCTTCGAATTTTAAACCAAACACTTCATTTCATACTTATAGATTTTTTTCGCGTGTTGTTGATAAATAATAACAGTTTATAAAACTAGCTCTAGTCTAAACAATACGTATCAAACACCGATTTATCTCCCTTGCATTTCTTAAGGATTGTTAAATTTAGCATTTCAAATGATTTCTACATGTCAAACACTGATTCATCTCCCTTATTTTATTTATTTTCAACTAACTCCCCACAACCGGATCCCTTTGGATTGGAAATATTTTGCATCTGAGATAAAGATAGAAGATAAACACCCAAGATGAAATATAATTTTTTTCATTTTTTTCAAATTCAGCATTTGTGTTTGATAACTCTTAGAATTTCTAAAACAAACATTGGACCTTTCTTCATTTTTTAGGTGGAATGTCTTAAAATATATGTTGTAGAGAGTAATTGAGGGTCAACAACTGTTTCAAATCAAATGAAAAAAATAAACAAATTGCACAAAGGCTTTGTGCAGTTTTCCAGTTTCAAACATTTTTCAAATTAAGAAAAATAAAGAATAGCCAATAAAATCGGTTCCTGTATCTGTCTATATTTCTGAGATGAGGTATTATGTAAACTATTTACATTATTAGGACTATTGTCCTCATCTTTGTCGCCATATTTATCACCCTTCAGTATCTGTCTATATTTCTGAGATGATGTATTATGTACACTATTTACATTATTCAGACTCATCTTTGTCGCCATATTTATTACAACGTTTTGGCTGTTGTACGCTCTGGCCTTCTTCAGGTGGTCCTCAAGAACACATGGCACAGTGGATAAAGGCGTTGGTTAGATCCAGTGACAGGACCCAAAGAGTGTGAGTTCAATACCCGGTTAAGGCAGTGGAGAACTTTGAGAGGGGAATTAACAGGAGATAACTGATAACTGACATCCATTAAACATGGAACTAGAACAGTCTACCTCAGTGAGTGAAATAAAGGGTTCAGTTTGGCATTTCAACCACTTGAAGACGGCTGGAGCATACCACGGCCAAAACGTTGTAATAAATATGCTGACAAAGATGAGGACAATAGTCTGAATGATGTAAATAGTGTAAAATCAGCTCCTGCCAATAAATAGACATAGGCTTCTGGAGCCTGTATATAGCCATATAAACTAGACGTCCATTCAACTCCGAAGAAAGAGTGACAGTTAAAGAGACCAAAGTCAACACCCATCGTCCTGTCTTTTTCACTAAAGCAACAGTTAGCTCCCTTTGATCTTGTCTCCCAACCCTGCTTTTTTCTCTTTCTCACTCAAAGACTGTTCATTTCCTTTTCAGTCAGAGAGAAAGACTTTCTAAGTACAAAGTTTTATTTTGTGATATTAGTTAAGAATTTGTGTATTTTACATTAAATATCATTTTATTTGAACACAACAACCTTTTCTCATTTTTATTCAGTAAACCGTGAATCATGGAATTTTTCCCCAACCATGTCAACTATTTTATTGTCATTAAAAACTGAAATAAATTTACTGTATTTGACAGCATAACAAACCCCACCCCAATTTCAGCAGAATTTAATCCAGAAAAAGGTTTAATACACATTTTAAAAATGAAAAATCTTTCTTGAAGCTTTTATTTTAGTTTTAATTTCCAGCTAATAGAGTAAATTTAATATTTTCAATAAGCAAAATATATTGCTGTATTTCAAACTGAATTTAAATTAATTGGAATGATCATTTATTTTTTCATTTTTTTTTTTTTTTAACTGGCTGAAACTGTCCATATTTACAAATCTGTCAATGCCGCATAATTCTCTCTATTAAAAAATCTTTCAAAAATGAAATCTACTTTTCTGAAACTTTATTTGAGGAAGATTAGTCAATTGAAAGTTTAATTAATCTTATTTGAAACAAATATTTCTTTAAGTTTAAAATATCACTGAAATGCATTTTTTTAACAGAGAAGTGGGTGTTTTATGAGTTGTTGATAACTCTCAATAAACTTATATTTAGCAATTTTTTTCTATGGATGACATAGCTGTAACAATTAATTGATGAATATAATGTGAATGCTACCTAGTAATCTTTAAAATTTATGAAAATATTCTAAGTAATCCAATATTTCATTAAATTTTAGTTACTTTGGATTTATAGTCCTACTTATGAAGAGCCTTGTTGGGGAAATGTTAAAAAAGTACTAATAAATTTATGTTTACTATAGTTTCCACACTTATTTTCTGATAATGTTGTGTATGGACATCCATATTAATAAAAATTGGCATGATTATACACGAACAAAAAAAATTCAAAATTCTTTTTAAAATATTGGGTGTTGCTGAATTGTAGCAATCTTATTGACTTATGATTAGTAAATATAATTTTTACTTAATAACAATATAATCTAACTGCTACAAATTAGTACAGAATTTTAAAAGATTTAAAACTTTATAAATTATTTGAGTTAAAATTTAAAAAAAAAATGTAATTCTTGTAAGAATTCATTATTTATTGAAAAATCTTTTTTCTTAAGAAAAATGAAATGTTGCATTCTTCTTTGAAGCACTGCATTCTTCAAGGCGAATTGAGTCATTCCCTGCTGTCTGCTTTTTGTTCCAGAATTGCCTTTCCCTACTTACATCGCAAGAACATTTTAATGTAACAGATTCTGAGGAGACAAAAGCAGGTGAGAAATGTGGTTTTAAATTTCTTAATGCTGATTCCATGTTTGCTTCAGAAATGCATTCGTTCTGCTGAAGAGAAAGTTCCATTGTTATTGATTCTGACTGGCCTTTTAATTCCGTCTTAATTGAGTTCATCTTTTATGGCAACATTACTGCAACAATGAATTCTCTGGGAATAGACGGCACTGATTGGAGAAAAAAAAAAATGCATAATCGTCTCTGTGAGATTCAAACTCTTGGGATAGGCCTTAGTAAATGCTTCCCACCTCTGAACCCCACTTCCCCCCCCAATAAAATTAATACCACTGCCAACATTAAAGTTAATGTTAAGTTGAGTCATAAATAATTTCTGTTTTTGTTTATTGATTTCAAAATGACTTGGTTCTGCCAAGATTATGTAAAGCCCAAAATTGGTGTAGTTTTTGGTGGTAACTTTGGGAATTCTTGAGAATTCTTGTTCTAAGACTTGGCCAATTAGATTTACCAAAACCGACACAATATGAGCAAAAGAAAATTCATTTGACAATTTTCTACTTCTATGTGTTGTGTCCCTTCAGGACGTTGGTGTTCATGGCTCTCCACAATTTTTTTTTTTTTTTTTTGTGACAATCAAGTGAATTGATATAAATTCAAGGTAGGCTGTTTTCATATGCCATTGAAAGCAAGTTAAATCTTTATATATATATATATATATATATATATATATATATATATATATAATATATATATATATATATATATATATATATATAATGAAATGGATTAAGTCCCACAATTATTTAATATATTTTCTGTTTACGCATTATTTTTATATATATAATTTATTTAAAGTAAATGCTTTGTTTTTTAATTAAACATTATTAATTACATTTACTAGCCTGAATGTTCAAGAAATTTTGAAGAGCACATATTTTCTACGAAATTTTTCAAACATTCAAACTGGTAAATGTAATTAATAATTAAAGAACAGAGCATCTTCTTAAATAAATTATATCTATAACATAGATAAATAAATTTCTGTTTATACGTTCTTTAATTAAACAGTATTAATTACATTTATCAGCTTGAATATTTGAGAAATTTTGTAGAAAATATGCATTCTCCAGCAGGAATTGAACCTGTGTCCTATGAGGAACCACCATTAAACTTGTTGTGCTATAACTGTTCAGCCGTTGTATGTTTAAAAGCATTAATTGATGCTTTGCTTAACCGAAAGTTCTCTGTAGCTGATATGTTATAGCAGTGTCGACTTTTATATTTATATATGATGCTCTATCCCTGATATTGAGCACTTTAACCCACAAATATATCACACCTTAAAACTATATTTTTATCACACACACATATATATACGAGTCACAAGTTAAATTCAGGAACAAAATTCAAACAGATAGAGATGTCAACTTAATAATCAATAATAAAATTTTTAAAGAGATTAAAAAATAGATTACTAGAAGTAAACTTATATTTTAAAATAAAATTTTATTCTTTTAATGTACTTTCTATGAATATTTTTCTAATCGACTATTTCATAGAAAATCCCCAAAATTTAAAAAAACTTAAAAATCACTAACATCAAATTAAATTATTTGTAGACAGTCTAGAGACATTCAAATTTATATCAAACATTATAATCTTTATGAACCCCCAAAATAACAGCGTCTGTTTCTAGCCTTTTTTTTACAAAGAAAATTAGTGACACCTATGGGTTTTTTCTTCTCTACCCCTTCGATATCAATATATAACTTCCGTTAAGTTAACCGTTTAAATGTGTCAATATCTGCTAACTCACTCATGTCTTCTCTCTCCCCCCTCACTTCCTCACTTCGTTAATTTACATATGTTTAATACGGACCGTCAAAAATGTGTAAATTTTCTTTTCATTTTTTGTTTGGAAGTAAAGTCTGATGATCCGCAGTCCTTTAAAATGGCTGTGGTGAAATAATTTATTACATGGAACCTTAAAGTGGTCTGTTTTTATTTAAATTATTTGTTCTGGATTTACATTGAGCTCTCTGGATTTTATCCTCCTTAGGTTTACCCATATGGATTACCTGGTTTTTCATATATATATATATATATATATATGTAATATATATATATATTAAAGGCAGCAACCTTTCATTTAAACATGTTTTATTAAATAGAACAGGTACTCTTTGTTATCCCTTTTGATGGGTTTCTCTTGATATTGAAAAAGTTCTTTATCTGTTGAAATGTATTGAAGGCAATAAAAGTAATATTATTCAAAAAAATATAAGGAATCTTTTTGTCTAGTGTATTTTTTCCAGAGAACAATCAACTTTTATGCTAAATAGGTTAAGTGTTATGTGAAATAGAAATATTGAAATTTATCTTTTTCCTTTCATGTCTGTTGTGGCTTTAAATATCTTATTTTCAATGGCCGTTCTCTTTAAGGAATTGAACACGCCCTACAAAGGTTTCTGGAAGTGAGTCGGCAGATTGAAGCGTTCTTCTTACGAAAGAGGATGATTCTTTCTATTCTGAAGCCAGAACAAGTGATCAAAGAGGTAAGCTGATTCCTTGGAAAGGGACTTAAAAATTTTTGTCATGGGTTATCCTAAATTGGGTCTTTTTTTCAAGCAAGGGTTAAAACACATTACAATAGAAAAAAATGGAATATATAGTGAGTGAGGTTGGCTCACTACAATGGGCGTGTGGCATGGTAGATCTTAGCAGGTTAGAACTGGTGGAACTGAAGAAATATAGTTTATCTGAACACTTTCCACAGAAGTAGTGATAGAGAGACTTGCAATGTTTTACCAGTGGGGAAGTGGTAGTCAAGTGGAAAATAATTCATCACCCACAAGGCTGCAGAGTTGATATTGGACTCAAGACTGGAAAGTGAAGACTTCTTAGTTCCTGTTCCTATATGGCAACAGTACTCCATTTTCGACCTGGTATTGGTCTTGTAAAGGTAGACAATAGCAGGAGGCATCAGGGACTTGCTAGAGTGATACAGAGAACTGACCATTTTCCCAATGTCTTTAGTGAGAGGTCATACATATGAGGCCTAGGGTAAGTTTAAGGCCCTATAGGTGCTCAAAGCATGAGACCTCCCTGATAGGACAGCCGTTCATCATGATAGGTGAAAATTCAGAATTCAGGGTTTGTTTGGTGATGAGTTATCTATTTTCAGGAAAAACCACTAAGTAACATATATGTAAAACGTATGTATGTATGTATGTGTGTGTGTGTGTGTGTATATATATATATATATATATATATATATATATATATGAAAATTTCTCCGATTTAATCGGTAGAGAAGACAATATTTATGAATAAAAATGACAATAGGAAAACTGGTAATTGTTGACGCGCGTTTAGTCCAATGTGGACTTTATCAAAGCAAAATACGAAAATGAAATTAAATGAACAACGTAACTAATAAAAACAAAAACAGAATGTACCTAGCAACTGGAATGTAGAGAAAACGCTATTTTCATATTTTTAAATGAGAAATAACGTCAGAGATTGTCACGTGTGGAGAATATTGTCATTATATCTGTGTTGATGTATTCAACCATTTTTCTTTCGATTTTATGAATCTGTTGTGCATGTTTGTTTGTAAGAGCATTAATTTTGTTAAGAAAGGTGAAATAGGGAAAAAGCCTGGGCGTAAATTTATATTTGGATAATTTTCTATGGCAGCACTCTCCAAAATTTTCCTTCTGAGTGAGTGATTTTCTTTTTTTATGAGTGTAGCATTTTTAAAATCAAAATTATGGTTGTATTTATTTCTATGTATTACTATTGCATTAGCTAAGTTGTTTTTTGTGAGGTCTCTTTTGTGCTCATAAATGCGTTTTTTCAAACTTCTACTTGTTTCTCCAATATATTGGGAGGAGCAGTTTTGGCAATTTATTTTATAAATGCCTGCTTCAGAAAATATTAGTGCTATTATTGTTTGAAGATCTTAGTATATCTATAATGGTTTTGGAGGTGTTTTGTGACTATTTCAAGATTATATAGATGGGATAGGTTATTCTGGATCGTGGACGTGGCAGAATTGGTCGGTAGTATTATGTATCTGTTTTCATGTGATTTACTATTGCGGATTGTATTATTAGTTTTGTTTCGTTTGTATATTTTGTATGCCTTTCTTCTTGCATTGTGGATGAAATGATATGGGTATTGTAGGTTTTTGAATGTGTTTTCTATGTATGTTTCTTCTTTAAATAAATATTGAGGACTACAGATTCTTAATGCTCTTAGATAATATATGAAAAAATATGAAAATAGCGTTTCTCTACATTCCAGTTGCTAGGTACATTCTGTTTTTGTTTTTATTAGTTACGTTGTTCATTTAATTTCATTTTCGTATTTTGCTTTGATAAAGTCCACATTGGACGAAACGCGTCAGCAATTACCAGTTTTCCTATTGTCATTTTCATTCATAATATATATATATATATACACACACACACATTGGGTGTAACAGCAAAATTGTCCAATTGTTAGATTAAGTTTTGAACCATTGTATCTTAGAAATGATTAAAGATATCTTACTGGAATTCTGTGAGGTTTTTATAACACTATGAGACTCTACTTTGAACAACAAGAATGTATTTAGCTGAACTGATGATCCCTCTTGCTGTTGTGACCTGCTGATCCAGTTTTCCTCTCTACTGTCCCCTCGTTTTTAAACTTATTCACCATTCTCTTGATGGTTCTTGTGTAGACTTTGAAGATGGAAGCCAGAGTATGAATGTTGGTACCATTATTGAAAGCTTGAATGTTTTACCTCTCATCATTGCTCAGTTGAGAAGACAGTGGGTCTGACACAAAACAATTGTAACCTGTTCTCTTTTTAGTTGAATAACTCAAAGGGTTTTTCAGTGATTCTTACAAAAACTGTTCTAATGAAGACTCATTTTAAAAGCTTTTTTTTTCTCAAATAAAACCAAGAATTGTGTAATGTTATTCTGTCACTCTTTTTATATTATAAAAGTAAAACTAGTTCAAGGGAGACTACTTTTCACACTTGCAGAATGATCTTTATCTTTGAAATGTCTGTAAAGTTTAACAAATGTTCTCGCAAAAAAAAATGATGCCTCAAAAGAATGTTTTTACTTTTCCTCTTGACATCACTGTTACTGTATACGCTGTTAACAATTTTTATTTTAAAAAGTTATTTTTATATTTTTAACCTTGAGCTCGCTACATTATTTATAAATATTACTTCACCTCCATATGGCAGCTCCTCAAATACCAACTGCAGTTGTCTTGATTTCGATTTATGTCAAGGCTGTTTTTTTGCTGTTGCTATAGCAGGATGTGACAACACAATTGTGAAATTTAAATATACTGTTATTTGGCAATTGGAGTCAACTGCAATGGCAGGACAAATGTTTTTCTTGCTGACTGAAGTTGCTGGCTCAAGAGTGTTTAAGGTTAATAAAACTGAGACATATGAAAATGGATTTACTTTTTTTTTGTCAAGGACAGACAAGAAAAATGTTGAACATAATTCTTGTTAATAAATAGTCTAATAAATAAAGTGTTTGAAACATTTGTTGCCAATTCTCAAGAAATAAAAAAAGTATAACTGCAGATGCTCTCAAACTATTAGTGAATTTATTCCGTGAGAGAAATGCCTGCCAAATTTTTTTTTTTTTTTTCAAAATTCTAAATTTCAACTGGCCACTCATATTCGAGGGTACCCGTTTACTAGGGTGGTTAGACAGTCCCTATTGCAGACGCCCTGCTCAGGTGCATTTGTGTTTATTCAACAACAATAGAATCCACCTGTGGTTTATACTGCAACTATGCTGAGCAGACCTCAGTTTCTGGGAAGGAGTGTATTATCTAGTGTGATCAATAATTTGAACAAGGCCAGCATGCTCAAACCCTTGGCCACGATGACTTGTGACTTTGTGCTAGCATAGCTATTGATGGCTCCCAAGGGTTCTGTCTACTTAATTTCACTCATTAGGCTTATGTCAACCTGTGGTATGGTTTTCAGGCACTTTCCAAAGGTGCTGCACGCTGGGGACCCCCCCCCCTCCACATGTCGTACCCTGATTCTCAATCTTGTTGATGGGCACCAAAAAAATGGAAAAGGGCATGCTATATGCCCACTGGGTAACACAATGAAGGACAAATAACACACCTCGGGTAACACAAATGAACTATGCAAGACGTCTTAAATAAAGAACTCAAAGTTAGTCAGTAGAAGTCCGTTCGAGTCAGTTGGAGAGAATTCTAGTGATGTCAAGGCGAGTGCCTTAGTGAGACATATTATAACTGTTAGGAGTGAGTTATTAACGGTTAATATTCAGTCAAAGTGAAAAGCATAACTTAAAAAGGAACCATTTACTTGTTCATTAAACAGAAACACTTCAGACCGTTGGTCAAATCACTTCTTTGATTTCTATGTGGGTGTCCATAGTATCACAAAGAGAAAAGTATATAAATTCTGTTTCATTTATTTGGGTTTTATTAAAAAAAAAAAAAAATAGCTTTTAAAACAATAAAAACAGTCGAGGGAGTATACAGGAATAGTGGTGTCAAAAGAAAAAAAAAATCTCTTTGATGCATCGTCTTGTTTTTTGTGGGTACGTTTGTGCAACGAATGTGCGTCAGTACAGACTCAAAAGAGGCCTCAGATCACATGTGGACATGTTTGTCAACACAGTTACATCCGGGTTTTTCCCCATTAGCAGCAGGACAGTTTGGTATGTCTAGCTAGATACAGGCCTCTCTGCAACTCGTCAAGATCCAAGTCTTTGTAAGATGCCCCCAGCCAATAAAAGGTGAGGGGAAAACAGCACTTAGAATGACATGGTTTCTTGGGAAGTCAGTCCTGTGGGAATTTTGTTCCCCAAGCTGCTGTGGGTTCCATGACAGTGTTAATTTTTTGTTACCTCCCATCTTTTCCTTTCCTCTCTCCCTATTATTCCTGTAGTTGTTGGGAGAGCAATCGGATGGGTGTCCCCCCCCCTCAATCTCAACAGACTCTTTGCTTACATTACTACACTTTGTTAAACTTTACTGAGATGTCAAATGAAAAATACTAGTCATGAACCGAAATTGTTCATTAATTTTTTTTTTATTTTCTTTTTCAGGAGTTTAGTGACCTTGAGCAAGAACTTATGCGTAAAGAGTCATTGTTACAAAAGCATCAACACCGACTGCAACAATGGCAGAACTTGCTGTGTAATCTACAGTCAGGACCTCAGCAACCTCCCCCTCCACCCCAGCCTGGTTCAGGTGCCAGCCAAGCACCTCAGGGTTCTGGTCAGCCTCCTGCAGGGGGAGGGGTTGGTGGTGGTCCAATGTCTATGCATGGTATGCAGCCTAATTTACCAGGTTACCCACAAGTGCAACCCTCACAGACTCAGCAGGGTATGCCTCCTGCTTCCCAGTCACTTGTTATGCCACCCCCACAAACACCCCAGGTCTACCCACAGACACCCCTTGCATATCTTGAACAGACAATGACCAATATTGGTATTCCTTAAAAGAAATAAAATTTAATTTGCATGCATCTTTTTGTACAAGTTATTTTTGTATTGAATGCAAAACTTTGTGCTGTATTAATACTGATTTGATATATTCCTTCCATCCTTGGTGTCATTTGGCCCATACAGTCAAGACCCAGAGGACCATTCCTGTAGACTTTACCATCTTTTCAGGAGGAGCAAGGTTTGAGTATCTGATACTTTCCCAAAAGGAGAAATTGATGAGGAGCATGAACAATTTTTCTCCACAATCCATGTAACTATGGGCTACTAAGCGACTTTAAACCCAGCCTTAGCTAAAACTAAAGCATACTGTGGCCTCATAAATGTATTGGAATGGCAAAAGACTCTCCATCATTATTATTATTTTTTTTTTTTTAAGATACAGATGGGGTATGACTTTGCCATGGAAGACCAAAACCTTCATAGGGGAGAGGTTTCAAAAAATATTGTTGGCCTTCCAGTCATTCAAAAATTCGACAAATTTGTCTTGCAAATTGACTGGGAGAGATTTGGAATTAATTTTAAAAATATTTAAAACATAATGAGATCAAGAGACTTACCTCTTTTCAACACATAAACTGATTCTGCAAGTTGTTTCAGAAGGCCACATCTAAATCTCCTTTTCGATTGAAGATAACAGTGTGTTGTAATAATACTGATTTAAAAAATTTTTTTTTTTTAATATTACTTTCCTCTTTGGTGCTATCTAGCCCAGCCATGCTGGGGGTTTGAAAATGAATATTATACAGTCAACCTCCAGAGGTCTGTCCCTGTAAGCTATACAACCTCTTCAGGAAGAGGGGTTGAGTTATGATCTGGTGCCTGAGATGTTCTCAAAAGAGAAAGTGCTGAGGGGGCATGAGCAAATTTTGTCCTTACTCCGTGTAACCATGGGCTACTAAGCCACTTTAAACTCAAAGTTAGCTAAGACTTCATCACAATTTCACCTCAGGGTGTCCCACTGGGGGTACATGCAGGGACATCTATCTATGTGCAACAGGACAATGCAGATATCTTGATATTATGCAACTTGATCAGAGCTGTCTCTCAAAATGCTACTTAAGAGTTCTAACTTACTACCAGTTGGGACATCACAACCAGAAAACTATAAACCAAGTATCCTCAAAATAAAAAATCAAAGCTAGTGATCTGTCAAAATTTGATATAAAAATCTATGGCTGCCATTTTTCATTTCTGGTTCAAGTAAGTATGGTCTACTAACTCATTTCAAACTTTCAGTCAGTTAAATGCCATACATGATACGTAATTTGGTGATCATTTTTTTCAATTCATGACTGACGAGGCAGAAGATTTTCACGCTGTAAGTTGCCATTTCTTTCTGCGGTAGACTGGTTGCCAACCAAGGCTATAGAATCCAGTTTGTCCTGGTATTCAATCTATAGCTTGTTGGAAGAAGAGAATTTTTTTTTCCAGTGAAGATCACCCTGTACAAGGCCCGGGGGCCACTCGAGGTAGAGAATAATGTTAAAGGCTAATTTATATAGATAGAAGGGGAACATAATGGTTGGCTCTAGACTTGGACAAGTTAAGATTGTAGTGATTGCGAAAACATGCACTTGGGAGTCTGTTCCACAGGGCAGTGGTTCATGGAAAAAAGCTGTCTGAGTGGAACTTCTTGATGATGGAATACGGAGGGAATGTAGATGGTTTTCTCGATGTAAGTGGCATGGCGGACCCTAGCCGTGAAGGTCAGCCCTGGCGGAACTAAGAAATGCAGTTCATCCGAGCACTTTCCATGTTAGTAAAGATAAAGCAGTAAGGGATCACCATCAGAGAGAGAGAGAGAGAGAGAGAGAGAGAGAGAGAGAGAGAGACAAAAAAACAAAAAAAAAAAAACAACAAAAATATTTTTTTCCAGCAAGGGCTCTGAGACGCTTTTGAACTTCATCAAGATTAGAAACGGACGTCTGGGCAGCTCTTGTCCAAATATGGCAGCAGTATTCCATTTTAGGCCTTATCTAACTCTTATAAATGTAGAGCATAGCTTGAGGAGTCAGGTACTTACTGGAGTGGCACATGGAGACACATCGTGCGTAACTACACTTTGCGTTTTCCGGGACTCTCTTACAGCAATTGCGGGCTGTTCTGAAAGAATTAAGGGCCAGACTAAACCGCTCTTTTCCATAGATTTTGAAGTTGTGGTTCTGGTGAGATATAGCTGCAGAACATTCAAGGGTAAATCATGACTGACTAGTTTTGGCTGAATTTTTTGTGGTTATAAAACACTCCCTTCCAGGAAGGAGCCATTCTGAGATAAGGGCAGGAGTTTTGGGGGCAGCATGTTTGAATAAGGTTGGGAGAGGACCTTCGTTCGTATTTTGTAATAATGGGTGAGTAGAGCGGGATTGTGATAGGATCGAGGCAATAATATCCGTTTCAGACAATTACAGGAGGTCAGGTTTAGACTGAAGAAGATGGAATTCTAGTTCTGGAAAGTTCGAACGGAGACCCCTGACATTGGTATAACTGGCGTGTACTTTTTTTGAGGTTGGATTTGCTAGTTTTGAAGTGGCGTCATATCTTTCCTGTGCGCAAGTGAACATAATAAACCCAACCGAAATTCGAACTCGGCACTCCTGTTCTTTGTTCTGAAATGATTTCCGTTATGCCACAATGAACAACCTTGGCTAAGACTAAAGCATAATTTCGCCCTGGGGTAGCCTGCTGGAAGTGCATACAGGAACGCTTATCCATGCGCGACAGGACACTGCAAATTCTCTGAGATCTTGATAGAGCAGCCTCTCTGAACGCTACCAAACAATTCAGATTTCTTACTACCAGTTGGGATGCACTAAACAGAAAACTACCAACAAAGTACCCTCAACATGAAGACACAGCTACTGATCAGTCAAAATATGGCATAAAATGTATGGATGCCATCGACTAGATATCCAAAATAATACAGTATTATTTTGTTCTTTGAAAGTGTTAAACCGGCCACACACGAGGCTAGCTGATGTTATTGGCAATTTGATATTATTTTAAGCATGGAAAGCTGAAAGAATATCTGTCTATATTTCTAAGATGAAGTATTATGTACAGTATTTACATTATTCTGACTATTGTCCTCATCTTTCCTGCCATGTTTATCACCCTTCAGTATCTGTCTATATTTCTGAGATTAGGTATTATGTACATTATTTACATTATTCGGACTATTGCCCTCATCTTTGTTGCCATATTTATCACCCTTCAGTATCTGTCTATATTTCTGAGATAAGATATTATGTACACTATTTACATTATTCGGACTATTGTCCTCATCTTCGTCGCCATATTTATCATCCTTCAGTATCTGTCTATATTTCCCAGATGAGGTATTATGTACGCTATTTACATTATTCGGACTATTGAACTCATCTTTATTGCCATATTTATCACCCTTCAGTATCTGTCTATATTTCTGAGATGCGGTATTATGTACGCTATTTACATTATTCGGACTATTGTACTCATCTTTATTGCCATATTTATCATCCTTCAGTATCTGTCTATATTTCTGAGATGAGGTATTATGTACACTATTTACATTATTCGGACTATTGTCCTCATCTTTGTTGCTATATTTATCACCCTTCAGTATCTGTCTATATTTCTGAGATGAGGTATTATGTACACTATTTACATTATTTATTCATCTTTGTTGCTATATTTATCCTCAGTATCTATATTTTTGTATTTGTACACTATTTACATTATTTATTGTCCTCATCTTTGTTGCCATATTTTCACCCTTCAGTATCTGTCTATATTTCTGAGATGAGGTATTATGTACACTATTTACATTATTCGGACTATTGTCCTCATCTTTGTTGCCATATTTAAAAATTGGTTGCTGAAGACATTAAGTTTATATGACCCAGAAATTTATACACAGATGTCCTTAAGGACACATGACACAGAAGATAAAGGCGTTGGTTAGATCTTGTGACAGGACCCAAAGATTTGTGAGTTCAATGGAGAACTTGGAGAGGGGAATTAACAGGAGATAACTGATAACTGACATCCATTAGACATGGCACTTGGAACTAGAACAGTCTACCCCAGTGAGCGAAATAAAGGGTTCAGTTCGACATTCCAACCACCTGAAGAAGGCCGGAGCGTACAACGGCCGAAACGTTGTGATAAATATGGCAACAAAGATGAGGGCAATAGTCCGAATAATGTAAATTGTGTCTGAAAGAATTTGTTTGATGTCTACTTAAAAAAGGCGTCCTTAAACAATTTTTTTTGCCGGTTACTCTATCGTCTAAGCCGGCAAGGTATACAATCTATGAATGCCATAGATTTCTTCTCCTTAATCTGATTAGATAATACTCTCCCCAGCTATGGGTTAATTAGTAAGACTTGTTTCAGTAAATCATTATTATTTAGAAAATAAAAATAATCTTACAATGTAAAAATATTCTGCAAAGGGTTGATAATCATAGAAAACAAATCAATCAGATCAATCCAATAATCCTATAATTTTTGACGGGTACTATGCTGATGAATTAGAAAATGGCGAGCAACATGAATTAGTGATATTCTTTAACGGTGGTTCGCAAACATTTTACTCCCACGCATTCTTTCATCCAACCCGATTCTCTGACGTACCAGTTGAGAAGAATATGGCACAAAAGAGGTACCATAGATTCGATCAGGAAAATAATACAGTATTATTTTGTTCTATGTATAAAGGGTTAAATCGGCCACACACGAGGCTAGCTGATGTTACTGGCAATTTGATATTAATTTGAGCATGGAAAGTCGAAAGAATGTTTGATGCCCACTTAAACCAGGCGTCTTTAGACTTTTTTTTTCTTCTTCCTGCTTACTCTTTTGTCTATGTGACGAATTATTTTTTCCATCCCGCAAACCCTTTTTTTTTCTCCCAGACGAGACGTCACAAGCCTCTCGCTTCTCTATCGACATTTCCATTGAGTGTTCAAATGAACTACACTTCTTTGTTCCACTAGTTCTAATCTTCACGGCTAAGACCCAACATATCACCCACATTGTAGCGAATCACCCTCATTCCGTTTGTTTTCCATTGAGGAGATATAAGTTCCACTTACACAACCTCTTCCCAAGAACCACTGACTTGTGAAACCGACTCCCAAGTGATTGCTTCCCAGATTACTACAATCTTAACATGTTCAAGTCTAAGGTTAGTCATATTCCACACATATCCGCATAAGCTGTGCCTCTTACTCTCTAACCCTCTACCTCGAGTGGCTCTCGGGGCTTGTACTTAGTGAACACCATTGCAAAAATCTATTGTTTTGGCATACTATTTGAGGAGAATATGTTATAATACGTTTGGATACTGTATAATAAAAACAGACAAGAAATATTTGTTTTATAATTTTATTCAATACATTGTTACATATTTTATGATTTGAATGAGCTTGGCTCTTTTCAACAAAGAAATTAATTTTGGAAAGCGTTTTAGAGACACATACACATCTATATCATTTTCATTTGAAAGTTTTGCACATTTTTTTTTATTCATGTTGCTGAAAAAAAAGTACTGTTCAAAATGGTAAATGGATTGGAACCTTAGAAGTGTTACCATATTTTTTTTAGATACAGATATGACTTCACCATGGAAGTCCAGAACCTTCGTAGGTTTGAGGTTTCAAAAGTATCGTTGGCCTTGGAGTCATTCAAAATTCTATAAACTCGAGTTGCAAATTGTCTGAAAGTAACTCAGAACATAATAAGATCGATGGACTTACCTCTTTTCAACAAATAAACCGATTCTGGGAGTTTTTTTTCAGAGGGACACACTCGACTATCCTTTTCGATTGGCAGTCTTACACGGAATTTTGTTTTGATCAGACATTAGTAAATGCTTTGTTCACAATGGTAACTGGTTGGGAACAGGGGAAGAATTTTCATGCATTTCTTAGACGCGAGTTTCATGGGATGCGATAACTTTGGTAAGCGAAAGATTTCTAAAAGAACTTTGGCCATTGAGTTGTTTAAAAATTCTACAAATTCGTTTTGCAAATTGTCTGGGAGAGATCTGGAATTAATTTTAAAGAGACTTAAAACATAATGAGATCGATAGAATTGCCTCTTTTCAACAAATAAAACGATTCTGGGAGTCGTTTCAGAAGGACACACCTGAATATCTTTTTCGATTTAAGGTAACTGTGTTTTGTAATAATACTGATTTTTAAAAAAAAATTACTTCCTCTTTTGGGGCTAACTGGCCCAGCCATGCTGGAAGTTTTGAAAATGAATATTATACAGTCAAATTCCAGAGAGCTGTCCCTGTAAGCTTTATCACCTCTTCGGGAAAAGGGGTTGACTCATGACCTTGTGCCTGAGATGTCCTCGAAAGAGAAACTGCTGAGGGGACATGAGCAATTTTTGTCCCCAATCTGTGTAACCGTGGGCTACTAAGCCACTTTAAACTCAACCTTGGTTAAGACTAAATCACAATTTCGCCTCAGTGTGCCCCATTGGGAGTACATGCAGGGTCATCTATCCATGTGCAACAGGACAATGCAAATATCCTGATATTATGCAACTTGATCAGAGCTGTCTCTCAAAATGTTACCTAAGAGTTCTGGTTTACTCTTATTTTGTTTTAGATGCATATGAGGTATGACTTTGCCATAGAAGATCAGAACCTTCGTAGGGGAGAGGTTTCAAAAATATCGTTGGCCTTCCAGTCATTCAAAAATTAGACAAATTTGTTTTGCAAATTATCTGAGAGAGATCTGGAATTAATTTTAAAGAGATTTAAAACCTAATGAGATCGATAGACTTGCCTCTTTTCAACAAATAAACCGATTATGGTAGTCGTTTCAGATCGAAGGTAACAGTGTTTTGTAATAATACTGATTTAAAAAAAAAATTCACTTCCCTCCTTGGTGCTATATATCTTACTTATTATAAAACGCAGATTGTGTGTGTGTCTATACGTTTATATATTGGATCGGATTTCCTACATTTTTCAACCGATTTCAACAAAACTTCACAGAATTGCGTAAAATTACCTTGCGGTGGTTCTGACAGCGCCCAAAATTGGAAAAAACAATTGTTTTTACACGAAATCAATTTGAAAACACGATTTTGTCGCCAGAATGAAAGGGGGACAACTCATATCGAGTTATACTTATTATAAAACCCCAGGTTGTTTGTGTATGTGTGTGTTCGTTTATATATAGGATCGAATTTCCTACATTTTTCAACCGATTTCAACAAAACTTCACTTTTTTTTAGCAGGTAGTGTTTCTTATTGTCTTGCACACTTTTTTCTTTATTTTTACATTAAGAATGCTTTAAAAATTCCATTTACAAGACAATTGTTTATAATAAAATTCTATTCAATCGGTAGACTCATAACGATTGAAAACAATGTTTTTGTTTGAGTTTGGGTTTGACCAATTCGTAAAAAAAAAAAAAAAAACTAATTAAGACATGCGTGTCCGTCAACCTTAAAGAATAATCTTTGTCAATTTTATTTTTCAGTCTTCATGATGGTCGATACTTGATCTATCTCTTACTGTTACATCCCTGGGCAACGCTGGGCTCTACTGCTTGTAAATAATAAAATTAAATTAATTTGAAAGGAATGCAGAATCAAGTGGGTAGTTATAAAAAAACAAAATGTCTCCTTCTTTTAACGGTACAGAAAGTTTGTGAACTGGAGATGCAAGAGGCACGTTACAATGCCCAGAATTAGTCCAGGGAAGTTGAAACTTTTGATCAGTCATAAAATGGGGTGAAGTGCTGATCACGCGTGTATCTTGATCGTGTACCCACTGAATTTCTATCATGTACTCACAGAGGTAGGTGTGCTTTGAGTACCTCAGATCTAATTTTTTCTTAGTTCCTGGTTAACTGTTAAAGAGAATCTGCATTTCATTTTTTTTTCTTACATAGTAGCACCTCCCCCCCCGCATTCATTCCGTGTTCCATTGGTGAGAAGTAAGTTTCATTCGAACCGCTTCTTCCCGTGAACCACCGCCCTGTGGAACGTACCCCCAAATGGATGTCTCCACGATCACTACAATCTTAACCTGTTCAAGTCTATGCATAGAAACTGTCTCTTAAATACCTTGAGTGGCTCCCGGGCTTTGTACAGGGTGAACCTTAGTTATAAAAAAAAGGGGGTTTACCTTCTATACTGCCAAATGGGGAGCTAACTCTCATCTCTGTGTCAAGGGTAGATAATTGATATCAGCACTTTTTCAATTGTTCCCTCCCCACTTCTCTCTCTCTCAATATATATATATATATATATATATTTATATATATATATATATATATATATATATATATTGTGTATTTAGGCAGCAATCCTTATTTCATGCATATTTCACTGATTACGACAGATAAGGCGCATTTATTTAGTTTTTTATGCAACTTTTCACGCGACTCATAAAACATACATACAACAAAGTATTTCTTATTTAACAGTTAAAATATTTAATCCTTGAAAATGGCTAAATGTATAGCCGAAAGCGCTCGGATAAAAAAACAAAACATTCGGACAGTTTTTATATAATTATCATCCGAAAAGAAAAAAATTTAGATCGCATGAGAAATTGTATAAAAAAACTAAATAAAAGCACTTTGTCTGTCGTATTCAATGAAATGTGCACGCACACACACACACATATATATATATATATATATATATATATATATATATATATATATTCGTATCCGATACGGAACCGTCATATAACCTGACGTGCCTTAAACCGTTTTGGCCACAGAAAAAGTAAAAGTAAAAGTTGAATAAAAACTGAGAAGGATATATAAAGGAAAGATTACTATTATATTTATATATATATATATATATATATATATATATATATATATATATATATATATATATAATTAAACCTGGAGAACTAGATAATTAATTATGTTTGCTCTACTTAGCCTGTCGAGCACTTAGTTATTTTACTTACTAGTATCGTTTTTTTTTTTCTTTGGGCTCTGAACTTGCATGCTAGACGTACATGTTCTCTGTTCTTAATTTTTTTGTACCTTTTTTCCCCTTGGGTATTGGTCACGCCCCTTTTTCTTTAAACAATTGCTCTAGCCGTTACCATAGAAATTTTGATTTCAATAATGAATATGCTTATAAAACACGTAAATTTCAGAAATAAGTTCTTCCCCCCAAAAAAATTTCGCTTGAAGATGGAACAGAGCTTAGTACTTTAATACAATTTAATTCAAATAATTATATTGAAGTTTTCGGCTCTTGTTTTGAAACATGAGAACTCTTATGTAGCGTGTTGGAATCATATTTTAAATAAATAATTATATATATATATATATATATATATATAGTCAACCACAGACAGACTGTTTCGCTGCTCATCAGTGTGGCTAGACATCCGATTGCCTCAAGCTGGGATCGAAACTCGACTGATTTGGTATAAGTCGGAGATTTTACTCCTAAGCCATTGGGATACAGAGAAATAGGTGAATTTAGACGAATTTATTTTTAGACAAAAACGCCAGTGACCGGAGAACTGGATTCGTCTTGACGAAGAGTCTTGCATCAGCAGCAGTAATAGTCGCCGTTTACAAATTCACTTTTCTTCCCAAAGAGATCAATCAAAATAATTCATAAGGAGCATGTATATATATTTTAATCGAGTTCACTCCAAGCAAGACAATAAAGCCCCTAAGACACAAGGGGTTACAGGGCGTGGAACAATTAGAAAACAGAAACATTACGTAGGGACGAGAATAATAGAAGTGTAATTAGAAGGATATTAGATAGCGATTCACATTGCATTTAAACTTTTGAAGATTAAAATTGGCCTGAAAACACGGAGTTCGAATAGAGTTCCACAAGCGGGAAGTGCGAGAAAAGAAACTGTTAGAATAGAACTTGCGGTTACTTATAGTCAACTCGACTGTAAATTGATGAGACCTCGTAGTCTGTCTCGTACTGTGCTTAAATTTTTAAAAAGTCTAGGTACCATTAGTGAAAAGCTCATCCGAACAATCACCACGAAAGTATTTATAGAAAAGGCAGAAGGAGGCAACTTTACGACGGTGAGAAAAATGATTGAAGCCGAGATGCCAGGTGATGATCAATAATATTGCAGATTCCTCTTTGGATTTTATCAAGAATCTCTAAATATATAGCAGGAGCACCGGACCAGATGTGGCAGCAATATTCAAAGCATGGATGAATGGTAGACTTATAAATATGTAAGATAGATTCTGGAGAGAATCATTGCAGATTCCTCTTTCAATTTTATCAAGAATCTCTAAATATATAGCTGGAGCACCGGAGCATATGTGGCAGCAATATTCAAAGCATGGATGAATGGTAGACTTATAAATATGTAAGATAGATTCTGGAGAAAAACATTGCAGATTCCTCTTTGGATTTTATCAAGAATCTCTAAATATATAGCAGGAGCACAAGACCATATGTGGCAGTAATATTCAAAGCGTGAATGAATGGTAGACTTATAAATATGTAAGATAGATTCTGGAGAGAATCATTGCGGATTCCTCTTTGGATTTTATCAAGAATCTCTAAATATATAACAGGAGCACCGGACCATATGTGGCAGCAATATTCAAAGCATGGATGAATGGTAGACTTATAAATATGTAAGATAGATTCTGGAGAGAAACATTGCAGATTCCTCTTTGGATTTTATCAAGAATCTCTAAATATATAACAGGAGCACCAGACCATATGTGGCAGCAATATTCAAAGCATGGATGAATGGTAGACTTATAAATATGTAAAGATAGATTCTGAGAGAATCATTGCAGATTCCTCTTTGGATTTTATCAAGAATCTCTAAATATATAACAGGAGCACCGGACCATATGTGGCAGCAATATTCAAAGCATGGAAGGATGGTAGACTTATAGATATGCAAGATAGATTCTGGAGAAACATTGCAGATTCCTCTTTGGATTTTATCAAGAATCTCTAAATATATAGCAGGACACCAGACCATATGTGGCAGCAATATTCAAAGCATGGATGAATGGTAGACTTATAAATATGTAAGATAGATTCTGAGAGAAACATTGCAGATTCCTCTTTGGATTTTATCAAGAATCTCTAAATATATAGCTGGAGCACCGGACCATATGTGGCAGTAATATTCAAAGCATGGATGAATGGTAGACTTATAAATATGTAAGATAGATTCTGGAGAGAATCATTGCAGATTCCTCTTTGGATTTTATCAAGAATCTCTGAATATATAGCAGGAGCACAAGACCATATGTGGCAGTAATATTCAAAGCATGAATGAATGGTAGACTTATAAATATGTAAGATAGATTCTGGAGAGAATCATTGCAGATTCCTCTTTGGATTTTATCAAGAATCTCTAAATATATAACAGGAGCACCGGACCATATGTGGCAGCAATATTCAAAGCATGGATGAATGGTAGACTTATAAATATGTAAGATATATTCTGGAGAGAAACATTGCAGATTCCTCTTTGGATTTTATCAAGAATCTCTAAATATATAACAGGAGCACCGGACCATATGTGGCAGCAATATTCAAAGCATGGATGAATGGTAGACTTATAAATATGTAAGATAGATTCTGGAGAGAAACATTGCAGATTCCTCTTTGGATTTTATCAAGATTCTCTAAATATATAGCAGTAGAACCTGGCCATATGTGGCAGCAATATTCAAAGCATGGATGAATGGTAGACTTATAAATATGTAAGATAGATTCTGGAGAGAAACATTGCAGATTCCTCTTTGGATTTTATCAAGAATCTCTAAATGTATACCGGACTTTAAGTGGCAGTAATATTTTAAGCATGAACTCGAACTTGTCAAGAAAGGTAAACGTGTGCATGCAAAGGAAGGAGTAGTATTTCAATATGGCTTTTCGATGTTCTTCCGGCCTTACTTTTAGGGGTACCTTGTTTTCACCTTTATATATATATATATATATATATATATATATTTTAACGTAAACCTCTTCCACGAGTTCCGAACCTTATACAGAATGAACCTTACTGTAAAAAAGGAATCGAGTACACGTAATTCTCCACCGAGTTATGTTTTACTCCACAGATATAACGAGAGAAATTGTAGTAGTAGTATTAGCCGTTTCCTTATAAGGAAACATTTGGAATGCATTACTTATTTTTTATACTAGAGTACAAGTATAATGCATACAGTTATGTGACACATTAGGATTCAACCGTGATTTGAACACACACGAAGTCAAATGAGCCTTAAATGATTTCAGTTTAGGGTTTTATGACTGTGTTGTGTGTAAATTCTAAAAGCAAGGCCTTCAAATCAAAAAGGAAATAAAATAAATAAAATTTTCGCGATCAAGTGCCACTTAGCCGGAAGTTTTGTTTGCAGGTTTATATAAAGAGAGTCACGGTTAGAATTAGTTTCGAACCGCCCGCAGGCGAGTTGTGAGCCGCGCGTCGTGATGTAGAGATGGATAAAGGGGTGGTTAGGAATGCGTGAGAGTTCCCGCTGTCCGAAATGAAGATCTGGTCCGTTAGTCTGCCATGACAGAAGTGGCAGTGAAGTTGTTCTAAGTGTCCCCCGATCTATCCGTAGACCGTGCCCCAAGGGTTCGTGAATAAATAAGCGATATGATGGAAACTCGATGTGGTAATGTTTTCACTCCCCACCCGTTCACTTGTGAATGCAAAATGGGCATTTCTCTATTTGTGTCCACGCCGGTGTAAGCGCGGACCGAAGCAGAAGCTATGGTTATCTGACCAGTCGATGAAAAACTAGGATTGGAACTCGAGTACATGTTTATACATACTTTCGAGATCCTCTGCTGGTTTTTCAATTAGGATTGAACTCAGTGTAGACAAAGAATGAGAAGGTAAGGTTTGGTTTGGTTTATTTTGTTTTACGGCATATCAACCTCAATGGGTTATTTAATGCCGACAACATTTTTAGGATAGATTCGTATGAATAGAGTATGTATTCTTTGGTTTAGATTGGTTTGGTTTATTTTGTTTAACGGCATATCAGCCTCAATGAGTCATTTAATGCCGACAACATTTTTAGGATAGATTTGTATAAATAGAATATGTAGTCTTTGGTTTAGAGATTGTTTTGGTTTATTTTGTTTTACGGCATATCAACCTCAATGGGTTATTTAATGCCGACAACATTTTTAGGATAGATTCGTATGAATAGAATATGTATTCTTTGGTTTAGATTAGTTTGGTTTATTTTGTTTTACGGCATATCAACCTCAATGGGTTATTTAATGCTGACAAAATTTTTTATTGCTGGTAATATTTTGTTTTGTCAAAAATCTGTTTCTTGTAATATATTTCCTTCAAAATTGTATTGCAGGTAATAATTTTTTTCAAAAAAGCATTGCTGTAATAGTTAATTATTTGCCCATAGCTGGGACCCTAACAAGTGCTACCACCCGGGTTAGGGCGGACCTGGGAACACCAGCAATTAAGAGGTGATTCCACGCTTCTCAAAACCTTGCTGCTGGACGTAGTTTATCGTCTTACCTAAGAAGCAAGTGTAGTTTAACGTCTTACCCAGGACGGAGAAGGTAAGGGTTAGCAACCCGAGCTTGTTAAGATCTACTTCATGGTGAGGCAGTATTCCAGTTTTTGCAATATATTCGACTGAAAAGAGAAGATTAATACTGGAAATGCGTATTAATTTTTCCTCTTTACAGGAAGCATGCAACAGTGATTTCCATTGGTCAATTTTAGAATTTCTATTCTACTCCGTTTACACTCATTGGGCGGTCGATAATCGCTTGTCGCTCGAAGTCATCTTTACAGCCTCCATCTGAAATGATTCCAATTCTTATAGTCTTAGCGATATCGGGACATGTCCTATTGATTTTCGCCTTTCGATGTCAAGCTGTGTAAAGAAGATGACAATGGAACATAATTTATCTCCATCCATTGTTTCACGAAACAAGCTGTGAAGATCTTCTACATGCCGTGTCCCTTCAGGACGTTGCCAATCATGGCTCTCCCCAATTTCCTATACTTTGTAACTCTTAATAAATTTTGTCTTTCTGTTATCTCTCCTAAACCTTGTTCCACCATCCATTTACTCATTCTTCTTCTTCTTCTTCTTCTTCTATGTAGTGTGTTCCTTAATTACGTAGGTGATCATGGCTCTCCACAATTTCCTGTCCTTTGTAGCTCTTAATAAATGTTGTCTCTTTGTTATCTCTCCTAAACCTTGTTCCGCTATCCATTTACTCAAGCTCATTCTTTTTCTTCTATGTGCCCTGTCCCTTCAGGACGTTGGCAATCATGGCTCTCCACAATTTCCTGTCCTTTGTATCTCTTAATGAATTTTGTCTTTTTGTTATCTCTCCTAAACCTTCTTCCACCATCCATTTACTCAAGCTCATTCTTCTTCTATGTGCCGTGTCCCTTCAGGACGTTGGCGATCATGGCTCTCCACAATTTCCTGTCCTTTGTATCCCTTAATATATTATGTCTTTTTGTTATCTCTCCTAAACCTTGTTCCACCATCCATTGACTCAAGCTCATTCTTTTTCTTCTATGTGCCCTGTCCCTTCAGGACGTTGGCGATCATGGCTCTCCACAATTTCCTGTCCTTTGTATCCCTTAATATATTATGTCTTTTTTGTTATCTCTCCTAAACCTTGTTCCACCATCCATTGACTCAAGCTCATTCTTTTTCTTCTATGTGCCCTGTCCCTTCAGGACGTTGGCGATCATGGCTCTCCACAATTTCCTGTCCTTTGTATCCCTTAATATATTATGTCTTTTTGTTATCTCTCCTAAACCTTGTTCCACCATCCATTGACTCAAGCTCATTCTTTTTCTTCTATGTGCCCTGTCCCTTCAGGACGTTGGCGATCATGGCTCTCCACAATTTCCTGTCCTTTGTATCCCTTAATATATTATGTCTTTTTTGTTATCTCTCCTAAACCTTGTTCCACCATCCATTGACTCAAGCTCATTCTTTTTCTTCTATGTGCCTGTCCCTTCAGGACGTTGGCGATCATGGCTCTCCACAATTTCCTGTCCTTTGTATCCCTTAATATATTATGTCTTTTGTTATCTCTCCTAAACCTTGTTCCTCCATCCATTGACTCAAGCTCATTCTTTTTCTTCTATGTGCCCTGTCCCTTCAGGACGTTGGCGATCATGGCTCTCCACAATTTCCTGTCCTTTGTATCCCTTAATATATTATGTCTTTTTTTGTTATCTCTCCTAAACCTTGTTCCACCATCCATTGACTCAAGCTCATTCTTTTTCTTCTATGTGCCCTGTCCCTTCAGGACGTTGGCGATCATGGCTCTCCACAATTTCCTGTCCTTTGTATCCCTTAATATATTATGTCTTTTTGTTATCTCTCCTAAACCTTGTTCCTCCATCCATTGACTCAAGCTCATTCTTTTTCTTCTATGTGCCCTGTCCCTTCAGGACGTTGGCGATCATGGCTCTCCACAATTTCCTGTCCTTTGTATCCCTTAATATATTATGTCTTTTGTTATCTCTCCTAAACCTTGTTCCACCATCCATTGACTCAAGCTCATTCTTTTTTCTTCTATGTGCCCTGTCCCTTCAGGACGTTGGCGATCATGGCTCTCCACAATTTCCTGTCCTTTGTATCCTTAATATATTATGTCTTTTTGTTATCTCTCCTAAACCTTGTTCCTCCATCCATTGACTCAAGCTCATTCTTTTTCTTCTATGTGCCCTGTCCCTTCAGGACGTTGGCGATCATGGCTCTCCACAATTTCCTGTCCTTTGTATCCCTTAATATATTATGTCTTTTGTTATCTCTCCTAAACCTTGTCCCACCATCCATTGACTCAAGCTCATTCTTTTCTTCTATGTGCCCTGTCCCTTCAGGACGTTGGCGATCATGGCTCTCCACAATTTCCTGTCCTTTGTATCCCTTAATATATTATGTCTTTTTTGTTATCTCTCCTAAACCTTGTTCCACCATCCATTGACTCAAGCTCATTCTTTTTCTTCTATGTGCCCTGTCCCTTCAGGACGTTGGCGATCATGGCTCTCCACAATTTCCTGTCCTTTGTATCCCTTAATATATTATGTCTTTTGTTATCTCTCTAAACCTTGTTCCACCATCCATTGACTCAAGCTCATTCTTTTTCTTCTATGTGCCCTGTCCCTTCAGGACGTTGGCGATCATGGCTCTCCACAATTTCCTGTCCTTTGTATCCCTTAATATATTATGTCTTTTTTGTTATCTCTCCTAAACCTTGTTCCACCATCCATTGACTCAAGCTCATTCTTTTTTTTTCTTCTATGTGCCCTGTCCCTTCAGGACGTTGGCGATCATGGCTCTCCACAATTTCCTGTCCTTTGTATCCCTTAATATATTATGTCTTTTTTGTTATCTCTCCTAAACCTTGTTCCACCATCCATTGACTCAAGCTCATTCTTTTTCTTCTATGTGCCCTGTCCCTTCAGGACGTTGGCGATCATGGCTCTCCACAATTTCCTGTCCTTTGTATCCCTTAATATATTATGTCTTTTTTTGTTATCTCTCCTAAACCTTGTTCCACCATCCATTGACTCAAGCTCATTCTTTTTTCTTCTATGTGCCCTGTCCCTTCAGGACGTTGGCGATCATGGCTCTCCACAATTTCCTGTCCTTTGTATCCCTTAATATATTATGTCTTTTTGTTATCTCTCCTAAACCTTGTTCCACCATCCATTGACTCAAGCTCATTCTTTTTTCTTCTATGTGCCCTGTCCCTTCAGGACGTTGGCGATCATGGCTCTCCACAATTTCCTGTCCTTTGTATCCCTTAATATATTATGTCTTTTTGTTATCTCTCCTAAACCTTGTTCCACCATCCATTGACTCAAGCTCATTCTTTTTCTTCTATGTGCCCTGTCCCTTCAGGACGTTGGCGATCATGGCTCTCCACAATTTCCTGTCCTTTGTATCCCTTAATATATTATGTCTTTTTGTTATCTCTCCTAAACCTTGTTCCACCATCCATTGACTCAAGCTCATTCTTCTTCTATGTGCCGTGTCCCTTCAGGACGTTGGCGATCATGGCTCTCCACAATTTCCTGTCCTTTGTATCCCTTAATATATTATGTGTCTTTTGTTATCTCTCCTAAACCTTGTTCCTCCATCCATTGACTCAAGCTCATTCTTCTTCTTCTATGTGCCGTGTCCCTTCAGGACGTTGGCGATCATGGCTCTCCACAATTTCCTGTCCTTTGTATCCCTTAATATATTATGTCTTTTTTGTTATCTCTCCTAAACCTTGTTCCACCATCCATTGACTCAAGCTCATTCTTTTTCTTCTATGTGCCCTGTCCCTTCAGGACGTTGGCGATCATGGCTCTCCACAATTTCCTGTCCTTTGTATCCCTTAATATATTATGTTTTTTGTTATCTCTCCTAAACCTTGTTCCACCATCCATTGACTCAAGCTCATTCTTTTTTCTTCTATGTGCCCTGTCCCTTCAGGACGTTGGCGATCATGGCTCTCCACAATTTCCTGTCCTTTGTATCCCTTAATATATTATGTCTTTTGTTATCTCTCCTAAACCTTGTTCCACCATCCATTGACTCAAGCTCATTCTTCTTCTATGTGCCGTGTCCCTTCAGGACGTTGGCGATCATGGCTCTCCACAATTTCCTGTCCTTTGTATCCCTTAATATATTATGTCTTTTGTTATCTCTCCTAAACCTTGTTCCTCCATCCATTGACTCAAGCTCATTCTT
Organism: Acanthosepion pharaonis; assembly: GCA_903632075.3. Classification (NCBI taxonomy): domain Eukaryota; kingdom Metazoa; phylum Mollusca; class Cephalopoda; order Sepiida; family Sepiidae; genus Acanthosepion; species Acanthosepion pharaonis. The sequence goes on from CAHIKZ030000146.1 coordinate 1,005,479, forward strand.
CTTCTTCTATGTGCCGTGTCCCTTCAGGACGTTGGCGATCATGGCTCTCCACAATTTCCTGTCCTTTGTATCCCTTAATATATTATGTCTTTTTGTTATCTCTCCTAAACCTTGTTCCTCCATCCATTGACTCAAGCTCATTCTTCTTCTTCTATGTGCCGTGTCCCTTCAGGACGTTGGCGATCATGGCTCTCCACAATTTCCTGTCCTTTGTATCCCTTAATATATTATGTCTTTTTGTTATCTCTCCTAAACCTTGTTCCTCCATCCATTGACTCAAGCTCACTAAATAGGTTATACACTGTTGTCTTTGTTCCTCTTTCTTTCAATCTGTCCTGTGAGTATCAGATTTCCCAAGCCCTCTTTCCTCATTATGTGCCCTAGAAATATCAACTTTCTCTTCCTGATGTTAAGTATAAATTTTCTTTTTGTTCCCATTTTATTTAAAACTGTGTCGTTGCTCACAAAATCGGTCCATGTTATCCTCAGCACCCTTCTGTAGAACTACATATCTGTTGCATCAAGTCTCTTCTTTACCTTTTAGAAAATGCTCTAGCATTTACTGTCATATAAAAGCTAGGCCCCAAAATAGTCCAGCCCCATGAAATTTTATTAATATTTGTCATCAGAATCCATCTTGCATATTTATATATCTACCATTCGCCAATGCATTGAATATTGCTGCCATATCTGGTCTGGTGCTCCTGTTATATATCTTGAGATTCTCAACCAAATCCAAAGACTATAATGTTATTGGTCCTCACCTAGAATCACGACTTTACTTTCCCACTGCCAAAGTTTTTCTCATCAGAATCCATCTTGCATATTTATAAATCTACCATTCTTCCGTTCATTGAATATTGCTGCCATATCTGGTCTGAGGCTCCAGATATATATCGTGAGATTCTTGACAAATTTCAAAGAAGAGTCTGTAATATAGTCTATGCCGACCTGGCATCTTGACTTCAGTCACTTTCTCACCGACGTTAAGTGACTTCCCTCTGTCTTTTCAACAAATATTTTCCTGGCCACTGCTATTCACCCTGAAATTTTTTTCCATGATTTTAAGTGTGATACGAAATTGGCAACTAGGTCTCACCATTTTACTGTTGAACTAGCTTCAGGCAACCGTCACTTCTGCTACATATTTTTTTTTCTTGAATTTTCCCTTTCGATTTCTTGCTTACCCGACAACTACAATTTTTAAAAATTTAAATGCAACGTCAATAACCATTTTCTGTCCTCTTGAATCCTGTTCCTCTTTTACACTTTCCTCTACCTCCCCATTTTCAATCTTCTCATTCTCTTTCGCTTTCACCCCCTGCTTTTCAGTTGCACTGTCGCTATGTCGGGGTGAAACGAGAAAAAAAAAATTTATTAACAGAGCCATTACTTATATATGGCAATCTGAAAAATTTGCATTAAAAATAAATAGGAGAAACTATTTATTAAAATACTAGCAGTCACACCCAGCGTTGCCTGGTCATAAAGAATTGTAATTCTATGTTTAACAAAGTTAATTTAAAAATAGGGCGAAAACTTATTTTCATTCAAGTCAGAATCGATCAAATTTAGAGCGAAATCGGTTGTAAATAGCGTACTGTACAGGAAATAGGTGTTTTACAACAATGCAATAAACTATCACAAAAACTTATAGTGAAATGCCATTTTTCTTATTCCCTGGCAACGCTGGGTATGCTTGCTAGTAACGTACTAAAACAGTTTGATAAAAGCAAAAGCTGGTCGATTAGAAAAAAGCGTTCAATTAGAATGGAGCAAAAACAGCATCTTGTTTAGATGTAACAGAGTTTATCTTCTTCAATTACTTTGAAGTACTTTCATTAAAAAAACATTTTGAATTAATGATTAACTGATATAAAAGTAGTCTGTATTTATTTAATCGAAGTTAGCCGAGGACATGAAGGGGTAAAACAGGCAACATCAGACCACAATTATTTTGGACTTTTTGAAATTCAATTTGGCAGTTTGCTACCAGGGATATAAAAGAGGATACATTTATAAAGCAACTGTTAAGTTTGATGAAAATTGGTTGAACGATCAACGAAAAATAAGAAACAAACTAGTAAAAATCGCCATTTTTTGCTATTTACGCGGGGTTTCACTATATGGGTGAACTCAGTTATCAATTTAAATGACTGTTAAACAATCAACTTATTGTTGGCTACAATTGAGTCAAGTTTGTATTAGATTGCTTGAAAAATGAGGGAGTTTTTGTTTAAGATTTATACTGCAATCGATTTTTTGTTTTTCGCGGTTTTTCACTAAATGCAGTGGCGAAGAAATAGAAATAAGGTATCGTTGAGCTTGTCATGATGCAAGTAACCTACATACCGAGTTTGAACGAAATCAGAGGAAAAAAAGTTGAATTTATCGATTTTTGATCGGCTTTATCGATTATTGATTTTTTTTTAAATTATCGATTTTTTACGCTAAGAACCTATGACTTACATAGTACATTGTATGTGCCAAGTTTTGTCAAAATCGGTTGGATGGATCTCGAGTGAAGAGGTATCATACAGACAGACACACAGACATACTCTGTTTTATATATATATAGATACTTTAAAAAATTGTTATGCAAATTAATTATTCCCACGAATATTGTAAAACTGGGCTCCATCATCAACATCCAGGTCAGTTCTAAGTGGGAGATCAAGCGTAAGGTGGCAATATGAATAAGTGCTACGACAAAAATAGGAAACGTCTGGGATATACACATCAGCCTAAAGTCTGAAATTACTACGAGCCACTGCTTTCGCCATCGTCAGCTACGGATGCGAGTCACTGACTATGAATGAGAGACACCGGATTGATGCTTTTGAAATGTGGGCATACAGAGTACTTAGGGCGTGATGCACTGATAAGTGGGTACTAGATACCATCAGAACAAAGTCCGTATTGCGAGAGCAGATGGCATGAAAGCGGCTTCGATGAGAACATTCAGATGGGCCCAGCGGAGAGCAAGCGGCGCCAGAAACGGCCACCCATGTCTTGGTTTCATGGTATTAACCGATGAACTGGAATGACGGGGCCTGAGGCTGTAAGAGCAGCATCAGACAGAAAGAGATGGAAGGGAGTGGTGACCACAGTGGCACAAATTGCGCTAACTAAATTAATGATGATGATGATGATTGTAAAAGGCTTATAAGCATTCTTTTGGTCGGGATGAAAGCGTAGTATCTGTTACCCCCTAAATTGAAATGGGAGAATTTAACCAAGCCTAGGGATTCCAAACCAGCAACACTACCTTCTTTATTACATTACGAGAGGTGGGATCGGTGTAATATTGACGCCATTGTGATAGTGATCTTGGGACTGAGCAATTTTTGATCTTGCCCCATATGCATATTAGTGGGATATAAGATACCCAAGTTTTACAAGTCTCTGCGATCTTTATCACTGGCTTTGGTGGGAAGACCAGGTAAATACGTGTTAAGAATATAAGCCTTTCAGTTGGCTACGAAGAAAATAACTTTTAGCATTAACTGCAAACTTGGGGCAGTTTAAATGCAAAACTATAAATCATTAATTAAATAATTAAATTAGATAAATTAATTAATTAAATAATTAAATCTTTTAAAGCATCGAACTAAAAAATCGATGAAATCCATTTTTTATTCTTCATTTACTTTGTATACTTTCAGGACGTTGACGATCATGGCTTTCCACAGTTTCCACTAAATAAAAACTAGCAGGGCATTTCCTTTTCATTGATTTGAGTCTTTATTTTATATTTGTTTACAAATGCAACAATGTTTTCGGAACAAATTTCTTACACTAAACGGAGTAATTATTCTGGAACAGAGAAACCGACCTGAAAAGTTTCAGGGAATGAAGAAAATGAAGAAGATTCACGAAGATAGAGAGGAGTCTTGAAATTACTTAAAGCAATAAAAAGGAGCGGAAACAGTGGAGAGCCATGATCGCCAACCTCTTTAAAGTATATAACACACACACGTGCACACACAGATGAAGAAAGAGAGTGCGTCAAAAAAGACTTATATATACAAATTTGAGTAAATACATGGGGAAATATGAACGCTAAAGACAAAGTAGCGTCCTAAAAGAAATAGGAAGCTGTGGAGATTCATGATCGCCAGCGTCATAAAGGGATATGATGTATAGAAAGAGAGATAGACCGAACCAGCTTGGTAAATAAGAGTAAATAGATGAATTAATAAGAACGACAAAGAGTAAGAGATGTGATAAATAAAATTGCTGAGGGGGGAATAAAAGTGATAGGAAACTGTGGAGAGCCATCATCTTCAATTGACTGAGGGGATTCGACAAACAGAAAGAAAGAGAGAAGGAGTGAGAGAGCGTGAAGATTTTGGTAAGAAATACATGAAGGAACGTGTACGACAAAGAGAAAGTTGTTATAAAAGATACAGAATTACTTAGAGGAATACAGGGATAGGAAACTGTGGAGAGCCATCATCGTCAAGGACTGAGGGGATTTGACACATAGAAAGAGAAAGAGAGAGATACAAGCTACTTGGTATGTTTAAGTAAATAGATAAAAGAACAATCACGATAAAGGGAAAGTGATGTCATAAACGCAATAGGAAACTGTGGAGAGCCATCATCGTCAATCGACTGAGAGGGAGAGAGCGAGCGGAAGAAAGAAGGGAGAGCTACTTGGTAATATTGTTCCGTCATCTATTTTGAGTAAATAGAGATATATATATATATATATATATATATATATATATATATATATATATATATATATATATATACTTGGTAATATTTTGTCATCTATTTTGAGTAAATAGAAAGAGCAATATTTAAACTATTTATATTCGGATGATTCTCCTTATCTTTGTTGTTTTTATCACAACGTTTCGGCTGTTGTGCCCTCCGGGCTTCTTCAGGTGTATATAGATAATTCCGAATTGAACTTATTGATTATACGACGGGACCCTGGCCTAGTGGTTAATAGAGTTGGTTTCTGAATTTGGTGATGTAGTGGTTGTGTGTTCAAACTCCGGGTCGAGCAGTATGTCCTTGCAGTCAATGAAAACGGGGAGCAATGACCGAACAGTACTAAATAAAATAAAAACTTCACAAGATATCCCGAGACGTGGGCAGTTGAACCGAGAACTCTTTACTCCCGTAGATTAAATAAAGTGTTTAGTTCGGAATTCGCTGTAGGTTAACCAGATCAATATATATTTTGGGAAGGCCGGAGAGCAAAACGACCGAAACGCTGTGGTAACAACAACAAATATGAGGGCAATAATCCGAGTATAAATAACGATAGTGTAAATTTCTTCATCCCAGAAATGCAGACAAAAATTATGAAGGTACAATTACGACAAGGAGAATGTGGTGTCATAATTCTATAATGTCAGAGGAATGAAAGAGATAGGAAGCTGTAGAGAACCATGATCCCCAACATCTTGAAGGGACATGACGTATAGATTATGGAAGAACGATAATATTAAAGGAGACAGACAATTAATGTAATCGACGACCCGAGTTCAAACACCAACTGGAGCAGTTTGCGTTAATTTTGCGCTAAAACCCTCGGGGAATCGGGATTTCATGCCTCTCTCTTCCAAACAGCAGAAGTCAAAGAACAAAACGGGCGGAGCACATTAAGGTCGTCTATTGTAGCCGTGCGCTTATCCCACCAGAAAGGACTAACTTTAAAACTTCGCGAACCCCAACCAAATGTGTTTGATGATTTTTCGGCAAACAGGGAACTTCGCGCCCGCCAAAAAACAGAATATCAAAAGTATGGCTTTTCCGATGACACCGCAATTATTTTTACTCCTCGGCGATGTTTATTGTTTTAAAAATTGATGATTTGAACTGGAATAAAATCCCAAAATATGAAAAAGAATTTATACATTTGAGAATTCCTTGAGAATTTACAACAAAAATATTAAACAATATTTATTTATTTGATTCTTTATTTACAAGAATCATTTTATATTTCCGTCCTAGGTGAGACGAAGATACTACATCCAAAAGCAAGGCCTCTGATCAGGAGGCCTTGAGGAGCGTGGAACCACCTCTTGATTACTGGTGTCCCCAGGTTCAACCTTACCTGGAGTGGCGGCACCTGTTACGGTCCCAGCTATGGGCAAATAGTTAACCACCAAAGTGGGGTGAAAACACAATGAAAGTGTAAAAATAGGTTTTGATATCAGCAATACATTTTTGAAGAAAAAAATATTAGCAGCAATAAAAATCTTGTCGGTATTAAATAACTATTGAGGGTGATATACCGTAAAATAGATAGATAAAAAATATTAGCAGCAATTAAAATCTTGTCTGCATTAAATAACCCATTGATGTTGATATGCTGTAAAACAAACCAAACCAAACCCATTTTATAATTACAACATTCTAAAAAAACTAATCCAATTAAAACTAGTGCAGTGTAATCAATTTATGATGAAATAAATATGAAAGCAATTTTTTATTTATAGACATTTACTAAATTATTAAAATATATGAAAGGATTATAAGGGAATCATTATTTACCATTTTATAAAGTTTGAATTGATTAGCAATGAGCTGATATTTTGCAAACTTTTCAAATAAACACTTTAATAAATAAATAATGTAAATCTAATGGATAAATATTGCCTATTATTATTGCTTATTTACAAGAATCATTTTCTATTTACAATATTCATGAAAATATTCCAATTAAAACCAATGCACTATTTATCATTTACCAATTTATAAATAAGTAAGTATGAAAATAATTTTTTAATCATAAATTTATAAACATTTGTTAAATTATTAAAATCTGTGAACCAACTCAAAGGAAATTCTTATTATTTACCATTTTATAAAGTTTGAATAAATTTAGATTAGTGTTTCTGAAGCAAAATTAATTTCACTCAATTATATTGATTGGAATTTTAACTGTTATTGAAATGTTTCTGATAATTTTTATATTGAAATTAGTTCAATTTCTTTCGTGTTCATTAGTTATGGAATTGGTAGATAATATACCAAGTTCTGTAAGCTTGGGTGTGCAGGTGGGGGAATTATTTATGTATTTATTTATTAGATTGTTTGTTTGAAGGAATAATTTTATATTTACAATATTCTAAAAATTAATACAATTAAAACTAAGACAATATTTATCATTTACCAATTTATAAAGAAATAAACACGAAAACAATTTTTATTCATAAATCTATAAACATTTACTAAATTATTAAAATATGTACGTGGTGTAATGGTAATTATGACCGAATAATGAGTTCGATCCTCACTGGGTGCCCTATCTATCTGTCATATGTAAGCTACGTTTAGGAAAATTTTATTTTTTTTATTTATCATAAAGTTTGAATCAATTAACCAATGTTTTGCCAACTGTTCCAATAAACAATCTAAGAAATAAATAGTGTTTATTATTTTTGTTGATAATTCCCAGGAACAAAGAAAATGTATAAATTCACTTCCATAATATGTTTAGGTTTCATTACAATTCAAAGCCTTTTAAAACATTAAACATTGTCGAGGAGTGAAGGTAGTTAAAATAATAGCGGTGTCATCGGAAAAACCGTCCTTTTGACACTCCGTTTTTTGCGGGCACGAATGTCCATGTTTGCTGATTTTCCTTTTCCAGTAGTGATAATATATTATAGAAAAATAAACAATACCAACGACAGTGGAACAATGCACATTGCACCGCGGTTAATGAAACGATTAATGAAATGACGACTCGAGTTCAAACCCCAACTGGAGCAGTTTGCGTTAATTTTGCACTAACACTCTAGGGAAAGCCGTGATTTCACGCTTCTCTCTTTCAAACAGTAGTTGTCAAAGTGCAGAACAGGTGGAGCACATTAAGATAGTTCATTGTGGACGTGGGATTAGCAGCTCGTCCCCAAATAAATAGTCCTTTGTTAATGAAACGGTAGTTGTATCACGTGGTATGGTTACGGTCCTCCCCTGGATCCACATTGAATCGGTATTAATAGACAATTCTAAACTAGGATAAATTGAAATCGAAACATGATTTTTAATCCCTGCTTCAAACCAAAACTTCTTGTAGTCAATTGTAGACACCAGTTTATGCTATCCCCCAGGAATTAGCCGTCGAATGTCTAAATCCATTTTTAAGACGGGGGTTTACTTATAATGATTGCTTTTCACCAAATATTATTATTTTGGCACTAGTTAAATTAACTGGTCCCGTTCGTAAAAAAACAAAACAATATAAAAACGAAGAAATATTTTAGGGAAATAATTCATATAGATTATCATTCAATAAAAATTTATCAAGTTGCAACATTTGTCAAAATCGAAAATATTGATTTTTAAAAAATAATTTTAGAAGGGAGATCTTTTTCATAATATATATATACCGAGACAACTATATGAAATGATTATACAACATTATTTTATTAAGAAGTTAAGATTGTTTAGCAGTATGCTTTCATTGGTAGTTGAGGCTAGGTTAGTTTTACATTTGATGCTTTAGTTTCCTTTTTCAGTTAACTTAGCTAGGGTATGTATGCTCATTGGCCCCTTTTATTTCTGCCCCTATTTTTCTTTAAGTTTAATTTCCCATCCCCTCCCTCGTTAGGTGGTCAGTGATGTCAGTTCGCTGGTGGATGCTGGCCGCCTTTCGTTTCGCGTGAGTGGTTTTTCGTATTTGTTGTTGTGTCTGAATGAGTGCATGTCAGTGTGAGTGCTTGGGATGAATTAATGTTTTATACTATTATAGTCCCGCATTGATTTCGGCCAGTGAACTGATGTTTCTGCCACATTTAGTGATTGTGGGGGGTTTTATTACTAATATTATTTTCTTTAGTTTCTTGTAAATAGTTTTGTATTCATATTTGTAAATACTCATTGAGGCTAGTTTTTAGAATTGTTGTTTTATTCCCCTCCTCCCACAGACAATGAATTGTAAATATGGGGACTAGTTAGTATTTTCATAGAGACAAAGAGGTATTATAGTGATTGTAGTAAGAAAGGTACGCATGAATGTGTTGCTTTAGTGTAAGGAATATTGTTTGTGCGATTGGGTCAGTGTTTGTGGCTAGCTAAGTTATAAGACAAAAGAAGACCATCCTTTCCCCAATCCCCCCTTTGGCCATGTACCACATTTCTGTATTAAACAGAATAAATATCGCTTTCATCGGTAGTTGTGAAACTTGAGGGTTGGAAAATAATTTGATGCGTTTTTGTAGGTGTTGTGTAACAGAAGACATAACTCAGTCATTAAGTAGCTTGAAGCTTGGAGTTGAAAAAATGTCCATACAAAACTACAGGGCCAATGAAAGATCTGAGATGTTAGAGTCATATTAAAATGCAAATTTTCCAAGTAGGAATTGTTTCGTTTTATTAAAATGAGTGTAAGATGACTTGGCAAGTCATTGTAGTTGAACATTAGCTTGCTTTTTTTACATTAAAATCATGGCTAAAATTTCTGTTGAAAATGAAAAAAATGAATGAAAATATATTGTACTAAGCTACGCACCCTAGTAAAAAAAAAAATTGTACTTTGTACCCCCCCCTACATGTTTGCACTTCTCCCCAAAATTTGGTTTCAATCAGTCAATATTTTAGAGGGGGTGACGGACGGACGGACTAACGGCAGTCACAGAATTTTATATATAGAAGTTCAGCTTGCTTAGCGGCATTCTTTTACCTGTAGTGTCTGGTAACTATGAGGATTGGAAAATAAGTTGTTTCTTTTCCTCAGGAGCCGTATAACAGACGATACACAGGTTTAAGCAGCGTGAAGTTTGAAGATGAAAAAAAAATGGTCATGCAAAACTGTTGGACGAATGAAAGATCCGAGATTTTAAAATCAAGCTAAAATGTAAATTTTCAAGTAGGAATTGTTTCATTTTATTAACATGAGTGTAAGATGACTTGGCAAGTCGTTTTAGTTTAACATTAGCTTGCTTTTTTTTTACATTATAATCATGGCTAAAATTTCTATTGAAACAAAGATGAAAGGTGTGACTTTGACGGGGAAGATAACATAACGAGAGATAGATTGCTGTTGGGAATTTCCAGAAGCAAAGTTCAAATCACCCAAAAGATGTTTGCTACCACCGGAAGTGTTTTAAGTACAAAGAAAACCGGAAGACCACATCAGACAAGAGCGATGAAAGAAAAATTGCAAGAATCTCAATAGGCAATCCAAAAATTAGCATCCAGAAAAGTGAGAGGTGAATGAAGTCTTAAAAGTTGATACAATACGCAGAGGATTGCAAAACAAAACCAACTTGAATTGACGAAAGAGCAGCAAAAATAATTAACAAAGAAAATATCGGAATAGAAGATTGAAATGATTAAAAGAACATTTAACATGGAATAATGGAAAGTGATGTGTTTCTTACAGTACACCGGATGTTGACTGCTCGACGACTCAAGGCAGAATGCGAAAACGCATCTCTGCGCATCATAGCTCGACGCATGTTTTCGACATTAAATGGTAAAATGAACTTTATATATTGACCAGTAGAAATAACTTCCGCTAAAAGACACGGACAATGATTTGGAGACGATACGACAGATATAAATCCCTTATTCAACGCCGACTGAGATGTCGACACGCAGAGGTTTGTCAAGAACGCCGTAGGCAGACTGAAACTGAAAGCGATACTTTTTAATTTTCATCCTTTCGCCACTACAAAACATCAGCCGTCAGCCATGACCAACATTCTTTCTTTTTCTTTCTTCCTTCTCCACTCGGTCGCCTTTTGCAATAGCAACGAGTAGTATCGTGGCTTTGTATATATGTAAATAAATTATACATTTATTTACCCCAAATACGACGTATTCCTTTTTCCTCGAACTTACTTTGGCTGGGGCGAAGAAGAATTTAACCTCTTCAGCAGAAACAACAACAGCGATAAGTTCTGCCTTCCAGGTTACTCATTCTTCGTTTCCGCAACAAAAGTGGCAAAAAGTAATTTTTTTGGTGATGAATTCAAAATAGAATTTTATTTTAATGCTAGCGAATATGTACGAAGACAAGTGAGAAAAAGAAAGACTGCAAGATACCAAAACAAAGATGGTAAAATCTGGTGGTGCTGGAAACGTAATGATTTTGCGGGCTGGTGTATGCGCTGAGAGATAAACACGTGTGTCTCCTGAAATGCCCACAACTAATATGGCAAACTCGCAATATGAGTCCACGTAAAAAATGTAAAGAATCAACAAGGACCAATATATATGTATACAAACAAATGATAATGTATTAACGATAAAGGGTTACATAAATAATAGAATATTGTTATGTATTACTGAAGAATGAACAGGAATGAAGAAAAAATTTAAGCTCGTGAATTGTTTGCGTATGTGTAGTTTGGCGTAGAAGAAAGTCCTAGAACAATGAAGTGAAAGGTGCGTACTTACACGTGTGTATTGTTCGTGCGCGTCCCAAACAGGGAACGCGTTCTTCCGCGAGAGACTTACATGTTGACGTAAAAAGTAAGAAGTGGCTGCGAATAATTATCGCGGAGTATTTATCGTGCCGAAGAGCGTCCTCTAGTAGCGGTTTCGAAAATTAGGAGGAGGTAACCCGGCAAATGTTGTGGGGCTGTATCAAAAGCGACGGTATAAAGAAAATGTGAGCTTGATTTTTTACACTAAATTCGCGGCTAAAATTCCCGCTGAAACAAAGGTGAAGATTGTGTTTTTGAAGGGGAAGATATGACTCAACGAGACATGGCCAGGATTGCTGGGAATTTTCAGGAACAGTGTTCAAGCCACCCGAAAGATGATTTCCACTACTAGAAGGGTTTTTAAGTAAAAAGAAAAATGCAAAAGAACACAAAAGTTAGGCAAGAGAGATGAAAGATTGTGATTATGACAATCCAGAATTAAGAGCCAGACAAATGAACGCAGTTTTAAAAGTGAGGTTTTGGTTGATACAGTGGGCAGAGTATTACGAAAAACTCTTGTCAATTTAATAATAATTATTGTAAGTAAATATTAAGCGGGTTTATACTTGAGTCCATAAGTAAACACTTGTTGGTTTTATACTTAAGTTTGTTGGTAAACATTGGCTGCGTTCATAGTTGAGTTCTATTGAGCGAGTTGATACTTGATTTCATAATTAAACACTTGTCAGTTTTATGATTCTACATTTAGATAAACGTTGCTAGAATTTATACTTGAATCCATAGGTAAACACGATGGGTTTATAATAACGTGTTTAGGTAAACATTGATCGGGTTTGTACTTAACTTCATAGGTAAACACTTGTCGTTTTTATACTTATTTATGTAGATAACTATTGCTCGACATTTTACCACAGTGAATAAGTAAATATTTGGTGTGTTTATAATTAAGTCCATACGCAAAAACTTGTCGATTTAATAATAAGTTTTGTAGGTAAATATTTGGCGGGTTTATACTTGAGTCTATACGTAAACACTTGTTGGTTTTATACTTATGTTTTGTTGGCTGCATTCATAGTTGAGTTCATAGATAATGAACATGAATGAAGAAAACATTTAAGCTCGCGAATTGTTTGATTATTTGTAGTTTGGTTTAGGAGGAAGTCTTAGAAAAAAAATGAAGTGAAAGGTGCGAGTTGATACTTGATTCCGTAATTAAACACTTGTCATTTTTATTCTTCTACTTTTAGGTAAACATTGCTCGAGTTTATACTTGAGTTCATAGGTAAACATTGTAGGAGACCACAAAAGAGGGATTAAAGAGTGATTGTGATTATGACAATCGAGAATTAAGACACAAACAAATAAAGAGAGAACACAGTCTTAAAAGTGAGGTTTCTGTTGATACAGTGGACAGAGTATTACGAAAACCAAAACAACAACTAGTATAGTAGTGTTGCAACTTGCTAGATTTTTAGGGTCCTTTTAACCAATGAGAGGTCAAGTTTAGAAAAGTGAAGTGATGATTGGTTAAAGTTGGTTTGGGAGAAAAGTGCATTTTCCCTCAGGGGTAACAGGCAAATATGGAATATTCCATAATACCCACCGAGATTAAAAGTTGCAGGAACGAATAACTTTTAATATGTAAAGAAAAAAAAATATTGTCCTTGTGGGCTGAAAAGAACATGTGTCATAAATGTGGTTGAGATGCGTGATTCGACGAAATGTACTTGTGTTGTCGTCAGGGTGCTGCATATTTTTCTATAGTGGGTCAGAGTCGGGGCACGTCCTGCAAGAAACATCGGTAGTGATCTGCGTTTGCTATTAAAATTTATCTTTTTCCAATGCTCCACGTTGAATTGGCTTTGTCGTCCCGTCAACCTGTTTGCTGGCCTGGCCGGAGTTTTGTTTGAAATACATGGATAAAATTGGCGCACAAAATTTAATAGAAGCAGCGTTGTGGCGAAGTTGAGCTTATGTAGAATTTCTACCGAGTGTCGAATGCATGTTTGAGAGAATTTGCTATTATTGTCGATTGAATATCGTCCTTGCAAATTCTTTGTTTTTAGTCGCATCATTGCAGGATGAAGGTAAAGGACGGTGAGTCGCCTTTTGAGGTTTGGTTCACACTTTATCTATCTGAGTCCAGAAGAAGATTTCAAAGAAAACAGACATCGTTATTGCCATGGGTCCTTACCTATAACTACAGAATGAATTCTACCTAACACTATGTATACTACGCCTCTCAAGAGAGAGGGACGAATCAAGCCGAGAAGCTCGGCTTGACGGTCGAACTCTCTGCCTCTGAGCAGAGAGGAACCCGGTTGAGGCTCCGCCGAAGAGCAGAGAGGAACCCGGTCGAGGCTCCGGCGAAGGGCAGAGTCTCGTTCGGGGAGGTTGACCAACCCGATCCCGTTTATACGGGTTCTACGGGCATTTTTTGGTCGAGCCTACGGGATCGGGAAACCCACGTTAAACTCGGCCTTGTGCCACATGCAACCCTCGTGGGGGGTGGCTAGATACCGAATCAAGCCGTGCTTCTCGGCTTGACGGTCGAACTCTCTGCCTCTGAGCTGAGAGGATCCCGGACGAGGCTCCGCCGAAGGGCAGAGTCTCGTTCGGGGAGGTTGACCAACCCGATCCCGTTTATACGGGTTCTACGGGCATTTTTTGTCCTAGCCTACGGGTACGAGAAACCTACATTAAACAACCTTGTGCCACATGGAACCCTCGTGGGGGTGGCTAGATACCGAATCGAGTCGAGCCGATAGTAGTTCACTCCAAACCAGACAGTCATACTAACACCTTCCACATCTTGTATTATTATTTTGTGTAATATACCTTCGTTATTTCTACTCTTGTGTTCGTGTGGTTCTTCCTTGGTCCTAACCTGGACCATAACAGCTATTGTATTTCTGTCACACACAATGTGAATTTAGCGCCTTTTATCGAGTAAACGGTTGCAGGTCTTATGATGAGTGATAGCCGTTGTTAGCGCTGTTAGGTTCGTTAACGACGCGTGATGTGCCGGGAGTTATCAATTTTTGTTACTTGAAACGTCGTGGTCTCCAATTTTTTGTGTTGGTTGAGACGTCGGTATTACCAAATTTGTTGGTGCAGGTTTAAACGTCGGGTTCATCACTTTTGTTTTAACTTGCTACATGTTTGGGGTTCTTTTAACCAATGAGAAGTCAAGTTTAGAAAAGCAAAGTGATGATTGGTTAAAGTTGGTTAGGGAGAAAAGTGCATTTTCCTTCAGGGGTGACAGGCAAATATATAGAGGATTCCATAGCAGCAAGAGAAACAAAAAAATAATTACCCAAAAATATTGGAATATCAGAATGAAGTTTTCAAAAGAACTTTTAACATGGGTGCTGGAAAATGGTAAAAATTAACTGTTAGGGATGAATTCAAACTAGAGTTCCATTCTAATATAAGAGAATATCTAAGGAACGAACGGGACAAAGAAACATTGCAAGGTACACCACGAAGACGGTAAAATTTGATCGTAGACGCATAAAGTTGTGGAATTGCATCAAAAGCGATAATTGAAGAAAAGTATTAAAAGTTGATGGAGACCCAAACAAAGAAAATTATTTTTTTTGCCGACTGTCTTAATCTTCTGTCAGACTACGAAGAGGGAGACATCTTCAGAATTAGTGTGTTCTTTGTTGCATATCACAACCAACAAAAAAGGTTTCTTGTGGATGAAGATGTTCAACTTATGGAAGACTGATCAGCTCAAAAGTCCAAATCTCTATATATTTGAACCACTGTGACTCCAACGAAAACGATTCAATCTCCAAGAGCTTTGGGATTACTGCCAATAAGAATGAAGAAAACATTCCCAATCAGAAAATATGGACCTTGTTCCATTCTATGCCACACCAAAGACAGCAACAGTAATTATAAACTCCATACGTTGACGTTTTATATTTCTGTAATAATAAAATCAAATGAAGAGAAAAGATGAAAGATGAAATTTTTGTTGGCGGCCCAGTATTTTTACATGGCCAATTTTTCAGCATCACTATACTTAGAATATTCTATCATCCACGATACAGCTTTAACGAAAATGCCGTAACTTGTTTTCTGGCCTTCAAAGAATAAACTATAACGAAAAAAAAATACTGCTAATCACTCTTGATTTGGGAGTAAAATTAACAATAGTAATTACTTTACCAAGGGGGTTCAAAAGTTTCGCACGCTGGAGTAGGTATCTCTAACGAAAATCTTATATCTTGTCGAAAAAGATTAATCAAAAATTTGAAAATTGAGTTCTAATAATTTTTCTTACTTTCGCGACAAACGTAAGAGCCGAAAATTATTTCTTGTAAAGAAAAAACAACACTTTTAATTAAAAAAGATTTTATTTAATAAAGATTTAATTCAATTAAAGCTAATTTAATAAAAATTTAATTTTAATTAAAAATTTAATTTTAATTAAATATTTAATTCAATAAAGATTTAATTTTAATTAAAGAGTTAATTTAATAAAGATTTAAGAAAGATTCAAATTTAATTAATGAATATTGAATTAAACGGTTACGAAATTAAAAACTTTCCCTTAAATCAGCAAAAATTCCAATGGACGCCATCTATTTAGCAGAAATATAATAAAAATAAAAATCTATTAAAATAAAAATAATCATAACATCAAAACAATTTTATGGGAAATAATTACTTTAATATTTACTCGATTAACTATTTAAAAAAAAAAAATTACCAAATCTTACTTAAAAAATTGAAAATGTATTTTTATAATGCCGATGACTCGCCTCAGTCATACCTGAGGGACAGCTCTAGACTGAATTGCTTCTTTTTGTAAGTATGGTTGCCGGTAAAGTCTTTTAATTCTCTTTCACTCTTCTTACTTTCCAGTCAACTTTGATCTTCAAAAATTTCAATGCAATGTCAATCGTTATCTTCTGTCTTCTTAATTCCTCTTCTTTTATTGTCCTTTCCCCTCAATAAAGTCTTCTAATTCTCTTTCACTCTTCTTACTTTCCAGTCAACTTTGATCTTCAAAAATTTCAATGCAATGTCAATCGTTGTCTTCTGTCTTCTTAATTCCTCTTCTTTTATTGTCCTTTCCCCTCACTAAAGTCTTCTAATTCTCTTTCACACTTCTTACTTTCCAGTCAACTTTGATCTTCAAAAATTTCAATGCAATGTCAATCGTTATCTTCTGTCTTTTTAATTCCTCTTCTTTTATTGTCCTTTCCCCTCAATAAAGTCTTCTAATTCTCTTTCACTCTTCTTACTTTCCATTCAACTTTGATCTTCAAAAATTTCAATGCAATGTCAATCGTTATCTTCTGTCTTCTTAATTCCTCTTCTTTTATTGTCCTTTCCCCTCACTAAAGTCTTCTAATTCTCTTTCACTCTTCTTACTTTCCAGTCAACTTTGATCTTCAAAAATTTCAATGCAATGTCAATCGTTAGCTTCTGTCTTCTTAATTCTTGTTCTTCTATTCTTCTCTCTCCTTAATAGTGTATTTTCCTCATATTCTTTAACACTCAATTATCCCTTAGTTGCTTTATTGCCTTGCTTAAAGGGAAATGATAAAATAATGTATTTATATCTGAAGGATTTATCTTTAAAAAGTGTAAACCTCAATATAGTCCACTTTTGATACAGGATTCAAAATCATAAGCTTAAGAAAGTGGGAGTGCAACCACGTGAATTTTTTTTTCTTTGGAATTTTCAAGAGAAACAGTTTTAAAGAATATATATACTCTTTTACATAATTTCCAAAAGTTTCAATAAAATCCAATAATTAGATGAATTTTGAAAGATTTTTTAACATCGACATGTTTTACGAACTAAAAAAAAATGGTATGAATATTTTAATGACAGTGTTTATACAAAGTAAACATCAATTTTAAACGCAAACATTTTCTACTTTTCTTAAAAGAGAAATAAGATTGTGAACAGATTTTTGCCATTCTTTCAGATTTCGATTCTTAGAAAAAAACCCCGACCATTAACTTAAATTTTATATGTTTTCATTCAAGTGTCCAATTTTCTGCCAAGAAAATTGGTGATACCCCATAGCAGTGCTTCTCAACCTATTTGATATGGCGGACCGGCATTTGTTTTTCTCAATGTGTCACGTACCTGTAATATTTCGTGGTTATATTAATTTATATATATATATATATATATATATATATATATATATATATATATATATATATATATATAAATAAAAAAAAAGAACAGTAAGATATATAATCCGGTGTTCTTATAGATATTTTATTTTTACAAAATAGTGCTCAATGTAAATTTACAGAGCATTAATATTATAAATTAATTGATTTAAAATATGTTTTTTCCGCTACACATTTCTAACCATGTTTCAAAAATAGAAGCTAAAAGCCCCGAATTTAATTTTGCAATTAAATTAAAGACATTAGTTCCATTTCATCCTCAAGCGAATTTTGGAGTAACTTTTAACAATTACCGGGTTTTAAAGACACAGCTAAAATCACGTTTCCATGGTTACAGAATATTCTACTTCAATTGGACAAGGGATGTCTAGGTTTTCCTTATGTCAGTGTCATTGTATCAGTTATTAGCTACAATTTGGTAAGGGGTAGGGATGTATTTTTCAATGAAAACTGACATCCGTTCAATGCATATCGTCTGGATTAAAAGAAAAAAAAAATTATTGTTAACGGTAAAAAAATTTCTTACGGCACTTTTTTTTCTATTTATAGATTTAAAGATTTTCGGGGGTGTTCAGATCATAATACTTTTTATTTAACTACGATATATATATATGCGTATGTGTATGTATGTGTGTATGTGTACAAATGAGTTTACTAATTCCTCGTAGTAAGACAGTATATGTATGGAGGGGGAATATACACACGCATATATACACGCATACTGACAGAAACACACGAAAATGGAAACAGATCTAAGAACACACAGCGGTCATTAAAACATTAAAAGATAAAATGCCGATAAGTAATTCATCATTTCTCTTGGACCAACCTTAATTGTTTTATGACCCTTCGCGCAGAACTCTTCATTGCCAATTCAAGAAAGACATTCGGAATACTAACACAAAACCAGAGAATGTCTCATATCGAGAATATTTAACATTGAAAAACATAAAGGAAAAAAATTAATTATTTTTAATAATATGTGGAAATCTCCGCTTTTACCTGAAGACGGTCGCGAGACCAGAAACACGTGTAGTAAAATTATGGAAAATAAAGCATAATGCTTTTTTTTTTAAAAAAATCCAGATTACAACCAAAAAAGTTTGCGGTACCTCTCTTCTCTTCTTTTTAATATACACACTTTTCTCTCGTTGGAACAACTATAACCTCTTTCTTTTATATATATATATATATATATATATATATATATATATATATATATAAGTTTCAGTAAAAATTGTACCAATCGTACCAAAACCTTCATTTGAAAGCAAAAAGTATCAAGTTTGGGGTACGAAAGTACAAATTCTGATGACCCTGGCTCTGGCGGTGTACCGTTTGGTTGGCATCTACCAGTTCTTCAAATGATTCCTTAGCATGGCCTGGACACTGGCCGCGTACAGGTAGCTGATGGTTTGCGTATTGGCACCGGTCCGCGGACCACCACTTCGAGTAGCACTGCCCTATAGTATAAATAAAGACTCAAATCGATCCCTGATAATCGATAATGTGTTATCTGTACTTGATGTTTATTTACAATTGTCAGCTTTGAAACTACTCTTTCAATTGGTAACTACATTAGTCAGTCAGTCAAGTATTATACGTGATATACGTTTGGCCGATTATGTTCCTTTCGACTGACTAGGCAGAAGATTTTCCCGCAGTATATTGCCGTTGCTTTCTACCGTAGAGTGGTGGCCAACCAAGGCTATCGAACCCAGTCTGTCCTGCTATTCAACCCACAATTGGGAGGAGGAGAAGAAATGGCTGCCAAGAGTATTTGCGCTTAAGTGAATATAACGAACCCAACGGGAATTGGAACTCGGCTCTCTGATTAACAATTCCGAGCCATTATCCATTACACCACCTGCACATCCAAGCTTACAACACCTGGTATTTCCAAGTTGTCACCCATTTAAGTACTGACCAGGATTGACGTTACTTAACTTCGGTGAATGTACGGGGATCGATGTTTCAACATTACACAAAACTGTACATCCAAATTTATAGCGCATGCATTTTCCAAACAGTCACCCATCTAACTACGGACCAGGCACGACTTTGCTTAACTTCGGTGATCGTACCGGTGTTTCAATGTAATGTCACTGTAAACCAGTTTCAAACTTGAAATTAAAAACAAAATAAAATCACTTTATCTTTACGAAATCAGGGATCAATTTGATACTGTATTTATATTGTGAACAGGACCCCCACTTCTAAAATGTCGAAAGAAAAAAAAACAAAGAAACAATATTTTCCGATTCTGACAAATGTCGTTGGTAGAAGATCATCTCTATAAAAATTCTTAGAAAAATCTTCCTTATTTGTTTACGAGCGAACCGGTTAAATTTATATTTCTGAGATGGGGCTGTTGTAACTATTTACACTATTTACATTGTTCGGGCTGATGTCCTCATTTTTATTGTCATATTCACGACGTTTCAGCCGTTGTAGACTTCGGCCTTCTTCAGGTTATGTACATTGAAATTTTGTACTGAACCCTTTATTTTATGCATTGGGGTTGAGTTCTAGTTCCACATGCCATGCCTTTTCTGGATATATCAGTTTCAGTTATTTTCCTTTAGTAACCTCAACTCTCCCAATTTTTGTTCACCTCTGCTGTGGCTAGGTATTGAACTCACAACTCTTTGGGTCATGTCACTGGATTACTTCAGCCAATGCTTTTATCCACTGGGCCATATCATTTTGGGGACAATCTACCCGGGTGGACGAAATAACGGGTTCGGATGGAAATTCTGACGTATATTACCTGAAGAAGGCCAGAGCGTACAACGGCCGAAACATTTTTTGTTGTTGGTGTTGCTAAATTCAAGCTTTTATTTCATCACTCTCCACAATGTAGTTGTGATCTAGCTTTTGCATCGACATCACATCCCTGTTTATTGGCGGCAAACCGTTAGCGTCTGATGTGGTGTAGAGCGTATGCAAAGTTGAAGCCCGCCTTTTTGTGCACGTTTCTGACAGCTGTTGCCTCTGATGCCATTTACGGAGGAATATAGCCTTGACCTGTTCAAAGAAACGGAAATAGATTTAAAAAAAAATCATTGATAGAATATTATTAACAGGGTTGTAAAAAGAAAAACTTTGGGGACAGGTTTCTCTCGCCAAAATAAGGACAAAAGTACATAACATATGTTTGCAAATCCTTCGTTTTTGAGTTGGTTTTAAAATTTACGGTGGACGCTGTTAAATACAATGTTAATGACGTGAAACAGCAATAAAGGTTGGATAACTCAGCTGTCTTCAGCCTGGAAACGCAATCTGATACAGCCGTGCAGCCTCGCGCCCATTATCATTTGCTTGTCCATATATAAAAATCATATCTGCCTGCTCACGATATGAATATCCTGCCATTGTTAAACTGAATACTTCTCAGTTAACTCACTACTATACATGTTAAACGTTGAAAACAGACTAGCGACAAATGTACACGAATAACAAATGTAACCTAGTCTACATGGAAACACGGCGCCAGCTACCGTAAACTTTCTTTAAACTTAATACCTCAAAAGCGAAGGATTTGCAGACATATGCTTATATAGATTTTTGTCCTTGTTTTGGTGTGAGGAACCCGCTCCCAAAGTTTGTAAAAGTATTTTGACACATCATATATATATATATATATATATATATATATACAGACATGACAGAATAGAATAGACACCAAGATAAATTTTATTTCTGATTTTTTTTAATAACCAAGATTAATTAACTTAGATTATTTGATTAAATTTGCAGATAACAATACTGGAACATGCCCCGAACCAAAGGAGCATCAGACCCCCTCCGAATTTCAGCGAGGACGTATCGTGGGCCAACATGAAGGTGGTCTTAGTCAAAGAAAAATATCTGAAAATCTTTCAATACCCCTTTCTACTGTTAATAGAGTGATCGTACAATTCACCAGAGAGGGAAAGAAGTGCACAAAACCTCATCCAGGCCGTCCTGGGCACTCTGAAAGAACCATGCGTCTTGTCGAAAGAAATGTTGAATAAGATCCACGATGCAAAGCCTCTGACATAGCAACACAAGTTGATGTCAGTCCTAGAACACCTGTCAGGTATCTTCACAAGCTGCGAGAAGGAAACCACTTCTCCGTTCAGCCAATATCAAACGCAAAAAGGATTGGGCTCATGAGATGGTGGAGAGACCTGTGACCTTTTGAACCACTGTCATTTTCTCTGATGAGTCAAGATTTGCGTTATTTTCCGACAGTGGAAGAGTATGGGTATGGAGACTCTGTAGTCAAGAGTTTGATTTAAAAAGACTGCAGCCAACGGTGAAACATGGGATCCTTTCAGTAATGGTATGGTGTGCAATTTGGAGTGATCGTCGCTCAGAGCTTATGGAGTGTGAAGGAAACATTAATTCAACCAAATATGTTTCTATATTAAAGAAAGGGCTCCTTCCAATATTCTCAAGTAGTAGAATGAGTAAAGTTGACTCCCTATTTATGGAAGATGGAGCTCCATGTCACACTGCTCAAGCAACGCAACATTGGTTGAGACAAAATGGGATCAATAAACTTCCATGGCCAAGTCAGTCCCTGGATATTAACCCTATTGAACACCTTTGGGGCATATTAGATCGAAAACTCCGCAAAAAGAACAGGAAGCCATATTCTAAGCCTAAACTTTTAGGATTATTGCGTCAAACATGGAAAGAAATCCCTCAAGATGATATTCGTGAACTGATCGCTAGCATGCCTGGAAGGGTCCTTGCATTAAAAAAAGAAAAAGTGATGTCAACCAAGTAGTAGTTATTAAATGTATGACTAAATGCACCGAAACAAGGTTGCATCTTTGTAGTGAGTAAATTGTTTTTGTCTATGTGAAAAAATTATAAAAAATATATATATATATATATATATATATATATATATATATATATATATAAGATAATTCTAAGGGCCAGGAAAACCTACCTTGGTTTCACCTAAACGGATCTCCAGGGTAAACCTGGCTCCTAGGTAGGTTTGCCTAGCTTCTTAGGATTATCTTACGTTTTGGTCTACTGTATTGAGCACTTTACGTAGTTGTCTTTTTACTCGTTTTGGGGATTTTTTTCTTTGGATTTGGAGCTTAAACACTGGACGATTGTTTTAGCCTTGTTTTAATGTTCTTGGTTCTTTCTTTTTTTTATTCCTCATTTTTCCTCGGGTACCGATTTGTTCTACTGCAATTAGAGCTATTCGAGGCTTTTTACAAACGAATATATATATATATATATATATATATATATATATATATATATATATATATATATATATATTCTTATCTGAAAACCTGGAAAAAAGAAATTCAAGTAGTTTAGTATATTTTCTTTCGATATAAAACATTTTGTAGGATTTGGACAATTTTGCTGTTACACCCGGTATATATAGGAAATTCAAGATTTCTAACCGAAATCATTAAATTTGCTTCCAAAATATTTTGATTTGCTGCGGCATTCATTGTGCCATCTATTACTGATATGTTGCCAGTACCTTTTACAGAAAAACATCCCCAAACTATAATGCTGCCAACACCAAAGTTCACTGTTGGAACTATGTTCTTTTATTTGGAGGCGTCGCCATCTTTCCTTCATACATGATTTCTAGAATTACGTCTAAACAACTCAATTTTGGTTTCGTCTGTCCATAATACTCTTTACCAATACGATTTTTCTCTATCCTTATGTTCATGAACGAATTTCAACCTGGCATCTCAGTGTCTTTTCGATAGCAGTGGAGTTTTCCCAGGGGAGGGTAACTTCCCTATGAATTTCATTGATTATTTTTCATTTAGTGAGATAGATTCCTGATGAAAGCAAATCATCCTGCAACACTTGACGAGTAACCATTAGATTTTGTTTAATTTGGCGCATTAATTTCCTCGAAGAACTTGAAGAAATCTTCCGTGGAGCACCTGTTCTTCTTTGGTTTTTATCAGTTTTGAGTTTTTATACCTCGCTATGAATGTACTAATGGTAGTAAATAGAATATTCAGGTTGTCTGAGATTTTCCTATAACTTTTACCTCCTTTCCAGGTCTTAACAATCAGTTCTTTTTGCGAATTTGTCAATTTGTTCACCCCTTATCATGATGAAAACCTTCTTGCACGAGTATCAATGACACAATGTTCTGTTTGTATTTTTAGGCTAAAAATAACTACTGATAAAATTATTGGAACATTCTAGAATATTCCACTTGAATAATCTTGAGTATTAAAGCAATTTAGAAGATTTAAAATCTGAAATTTGCATTATAAGAATACTTTTTCCACCCATTAAAATGGATAAAGAGGATTTATTTCTATTGAATCAATTTTTTCTGTTTTCTATGTATATTTAGTTATTATGCATCTGTGTACAGTTAATTATATGAAAAGTATGTTTATTCATTAGTTGGAAATACAATAAATTAAAAATTTGTATATTTCCCCAAACTGTTTGTATATATATATATATATGTAAGCAAATGTAAATGGATATAGATCCGACAGAATGAAGAAAAATTTGGAAAAAACAAACAAAAATCCTTAAATGCAATTATGTTGTGTAAAATGAATGAAATGTCGACGTCTGACGTTTCGGTTTACACATAAAAAATTTAGATCCTAATAGAATTCTTTTCATTTTCTTTTTCATTCAAAATAATCAAAAATTTTTTAGGAATACGTTTTGAAAGCTTCGCCCATGTGACGACAACGTGACCGTGCTAAACGGAAAGCTGATCATTTTAAAAATTTTCAGTTATCTGTTTTGGATAAGACTTGTTTTTATGTCCATCGTCTTTGTCAAATTGAACTGAATTGTATTTTAATGAATATTGTCCTGAAGAAGGTTTAATAAACCGAAACGTCAGACGTCGACATTTCATTCATTTTAATCAACATAATTGCATTTAAGGATTTTTGTTTGTTTTTTCCAATTTTTTTTCATATATATATATATATATATATATATATATATATATATATATATATATATATATATATTAAGGAAAAAGACAATAGGAAAACTGTAGCCGACGCCGTTCGTCCAATGTGGACTTTTTCAAGGCAAAAAACGAAACGAATTTATTGAAACAAAGTATTTATAAACAACAAACAAAATGTCGTTAGCAACTAGAAGAATTTTGAAACGGTATTGTATATTCATATGGTCACCTGAATAATTACGTCAATTAATTTATGTCTGAAGATAATATTTTCACGTGTAGAAATATTGTTTGTATTGATGTGTTGACGGATTCAATCGTTTTCTTTTGATTTCTTCATATATTTGTTGTGTGCGTTGGCTTGAGAGAGTAGTGATTCTATTAGGAAAGATGGAAAAAAACCCTGGGCGTAGTGTGTGACGTCATTTGTTTACGTTAAGATACGCTTCGAGTAGATATGAAAGTTCGAGGGAAATCATAGAAAATTGTAGTTTAAAAGCAATAAAATCGGCCTTGCTAACCAGACGCTCCGCTGTAGCTAAACTGGTATAGCATGTCAGGCTATATGACGGCTCTGTGTGGGATACAGGTTCGATTCCTGTCGGAGTATACATATTTTCTATGAAAATTTCTCGGACGTTTAAGCTGGTAAATATTGTTAGTACTGTTTATTATCAACAGAGCATTTACTTAAATATTTGTGTCTATATAAATAACGTATAAAATAATATATATATATGTGGATTTACATAAATATTTGTATCTATAAAAATAACGTATAAACAGAAAATATATTAAAATAATTGTCGTACCTAGTTCATTTCATAATATATGATGTCATATATATACGATAAAATATAGTTTTAAGGTACTTCTATCTCTCTCTCTCTCTCTCTCTCTCTCTCTCTCTATATATATATATATATATATATATATATATATATATATATATATATATATATATATATATATATATATATATTATGAAATGGACTAAGTCCGACAATTATTTTAATATTAACCTCATTTATCGGCCTGAGTGTCGGAGACACATATTTTCCATGAAATTTTCTCGGACATTCAGGCCGATAAATGTAATTAATACTGTTTATTATAAACAGAGCATTTACTTAAATATTTGTATCTATGAAAATAACGTATAACAATAAAATACATTAACATATATATATATATATATATATATATATATATATGTATGTGTGTGTGTGTGTGTGTGTGTGTGTCTGTGTGTGATATATTAGATTTCATGAAAGTGGGTGTGACACGGAAATCCCAAGAAACTTGAGGCAACAGTGATTTGGTTCTACAGAAGGATGTTGAGAATGACATGAACTGAACATGGAATAAACGGTTTTTCAGGAAAATGGTAACATATAGGACACTGATATTTAGACTCAAAAAGAGACAATAGATGTTTCTGTGATGCATCTTGAAGAAAGAGTGTTTGGAGAATTTTACATTCACAAGACTTATTGAAGGCAAATGTTTTGGTTTTACGGCAGATCAAGCTCAATTGGTTATTTAATATCGACAAGATTTTTATAGCTGGTAATATTTTTTCTTCAAAAATGTATTGCTAGTAATAATTAAATCTTTTTGAAATTAATTCCAAATCTCTTCAGACATTTTGCAAAATTTTTGAATAACTGGAAGGCCAACGATATTTTTGAAACCTCTCCTATAAAAGTTCTGGTTTGGTTTGGTTTGTTTTACGGCATATCAACCCCAATGGATTATTTAATGCCGACAAAATTTTTATTGCTGGTAATATTTTTTTTTAAAAATGTATTGCTGGTAATAATTTTTTCAAGAATATATTGTTGGTAATATTTTCTTAAAAAAATGTACTGCTGGTAATATTTTTTCTTCAAAAATGTACTTAAGAGATATAGCAAAAAGACAAACTTATTAAGTGCTACGAAGGAAAGAAATTGTGGAGAGCCATGATCACCTACATCCTAAGAGGACATGAAATATAAAGAAGTTCGGTAAAGTAGTTTCTGTTTAATTCTAAAAAAAATTAACTATTTAATAATTACTGATCTAGCAAATGCCGAAGATGGCTGCAGATTTTAAATAATAAAAAAAATATATATCGCTTTCTTTGAGAGAAACTGTGCTTCCGCCACAGACTGAAATCCCCCCCACAAAATTAAAACCGAATGTTGACACAAGGTGACATTAAAAGTTACATAACAAACAAGATTTCGTTATAGTCCTTTTGTTCCTGTTTGTGGCATGTCGCGTAGTGATTCATGTCATTCGGAAATAAGATATGCGTAAAACGCCTGCGTATTTCAATGATAAAAGAGACGACGTCCATTTTGAAAAACAGATGTCGACCAAATTGGGCGCAGTGATATTAAGTGTAAAGGAGCACTTAGGCTCGGAACGCAAAATAAGATACGAAGTAGATTGATGTCTTTCGTCATTTATTATATCCCGGAAAAGAACGTCACTTACTCCAATGTAATCTTCCGCAAAGCTGAAATTAGGTCTCAAATATTTCCACCGAATACTTTGTCATTTCATCTACAAAATAGACCAATGTCTAAATGATGACAGTTACCCACTTGCAGTAAGAGGGCGGCTACCAAAATGGCCGCGGCGAAGGAAGTAGTTAGTCATCTCCAAAATCCGAAAACCTAATGCTGCCCCTATGATTATTTATAATCATTCATAGCCTAACACGACGTTGACACCCAGTATCAGATACCGATAACCTGATGAGAAGAATCGGTCAAGATAATTGTGGAAGGCCTGTGTCGCATATGATTTGAGTGTGAGGAAAGAAGGCTCGGAGAATTTGACTCTCACAGGACATTGAAAGTAAGAGGGGTAGACGGAAACAGATAGTAACGACCTTGTACAAATGGATGACTGAACATGGACTGAATTGTATAATGCACAGACAACCATTGCTTAGAGCTACATAAGATAGGAAGTTGTGGAGGTCCATGAACGACAACATACTTCAGGGACACAGAAATATAAAAGATGGTAAGAAACTGGTGGAGTCGTTACATCCCGATTCTTATTACGATGGCATAACCTCTGCTATTTTGATCCAGATCTAAATGCATATCTATGACTGCGTTTTTTCGAGTACACACCTGTACAGCTACCACAAATACCTGAGTCCTCCTGCTGTCCACCGCCTTTACAAGAGTCAAATCAGACCGAAATTGACGTACTGCTGACATGTATGGGCAGGAACTGCCCAGTCTTCAGTTTCAGCTGTTATAAAATAAAATAAGACATATCTCGGCTGATTTACAGGCAAATAAACTAATATACTCAAGAGCGAGAGCCGGATATGAACGGGACAAGGCCCCGTCACAAAATGACCATTATCGTCATTTACGCATGTTCCCGACGCACGAGTTCCGGTCGAAAAATAAAATAATATTTAAAAGTGCTTCTATTTTTCGACCAATAAAAATGCTTCTCACCTAATTATACTCGCGTCGTTTTTCGAGCCTGTTAAGCTATAAAAAACGTCATAAAATGTGTCACATGGAAGTACAACAGCAGTCAACAGGAGGTCAGGGAAGAGACCTGTCACGGTCAGGCTGTGCTGTCAAGCAGGGGTAGTGCCAGCGTCAACCAGTGTGAACTACTATGAGAGATCAACCCAGATCCGAAGCCGGCTTATGAACTATACCACAAGGTAGCTGTCCCAAACCCGCACGTTCTTGTTGAAATAAATCACGTAAATCTATTTCTGCTGTTGTCGTATTTCTTTCTTGCAACCATACGCTTGTCTATAACACCACTCTCGATTGAGTTCAAGAGCGTCCTTGTAGGTGCCGAATACTTTCTTAACCTTTTCTCACAGAATTGATTTAGGTTCGAAGTGGTGAACTCAGGTTTCATCTTGAGTTACTAATCTGCTATGGAAATTCTCAGGGTCAGCCGGGAAGCGAGTCAAAAGTGTCTTGGAAATGTCAGCCCTTTTCAGCTTGTACTCTGGTGTCAGTATTCTTGGAACTCATCTTAACAGCTAACGCATCCCAATATCTCAGTTAAAACAGTATGGAACGAACCTGAATGCCTATGGACGTAGCTATCTGCTGGACAGTAAGACGTCTGCCATCCAAAACCGTACGGTGAATGGTATTAACTTGTTCATCTGTGGTGGAGTTTTTTGGACGACCTGACCGAGGGTCATCTTGTTTGTTGTCCCTACCCTGATTGTATTCTGCAGCCCACTTTTTCACTGTTGCATAAGAAGGAGTGCTTGTACCATGTCCTCAGGGATTTCATTGCGTGTCATACCTTTCTATTGCAGATAATTTATGGCCGTTCGGGCCTCTCTTTTGTCCATTTATAAATTTGCCGCACACTTCTCATTTTTGTATGGGCCTTACCTAGATAGAAATTAAGACAGCAATATGAATTATTTTTTTTTTTTTTAGTTTTATAAGAATTGATAATGTGTTGCCACAACAAAAATGTTCAGCGTTGGCTCTTTTTTCAGTTTGAGGCCTGGAACTTTTTGAATGACACTCACGTATTTGTATCAATAGGTACTGGTAGATATACACGAAGAAACTAATAAAAAACAATCAGTAATGATGATTTGCCTTGTTTTCAATATTTTATTACGAGTAAAAAAATTTATACCAAGCCGACTCAGGGTCTTCTGAGACCCTAGCCTTGCATCCTTTCAATGTCACTGTATGTAAATTTTGCTTATTTTCCTTCTTTTTAATTCTTTGCTTTATTAATTAATAGTCCGGTGACGACCTTTTTTTAAAAAAATAAACAGACACGTACACATCCTCGTAGAAATAAAGCTTTCGTTGCTAATTATCTAGCACTTGGTTGTCTCCTATTCGTAATACAGCTGTATTAGTCACAGGGTAGTTTTTTGGTACATTTAAAAATTTAAAAAAAATTGTCTTATGTGAAGGCAAATGCAGCATATTTTATTTTCGTTGCCTGACAAAAAAGACAATCAATTTCTTAGCTTTAAATGATATTAACATTAACATCTCAAAGAAACCAGATTACTTCTTGTTAATCATTCATTATTGGAATCCAGTCTGTTGTTAACTGGGGCAAACGATGGCTTGTTAATTTTAACGCTTCCAAAACTAAACTGCTCTCTATTAATCAGCTGAGAGAACTCTCTCTGCTTTCCATCAGTATGGTTGATGCTGACCTCCAGGAAAGTGACTGGCTGTGCCTTCTTGGCTAATGTTTTTGGCTGACATGAAGTGGAAAGACTATATTGAATCCATTGCTAGGTCAGCTTGCAGGAAGGTTGGTTTACTGTGTCATGCTAGATTATTTTTTTCTCCTGGCTCTATCTCACCCTGAAGATCTCAGTTAAAACAGTATGGACCGAACCAGAACTAATGCCTATAGATTTGACTGTCTACTGGACAGTAAGGCGTCTGTCATCCAAAACCGTACGGTGAATGGTATTAACTTGTTCTTCAGTGGCTGAGGTTTTTGGTCGACCTGAGTGAGGGTCATTTTCTTCAGAGTTGCATAGGAAGGGGAATCCTCAGCAAGTGTCTGTACCATGTCCTCAGGGATTTTCTTAGGTGGCATAGCTTTTATTTTTATAGATACTTTATGATTGCTTGCGTTTCTGTTTTGTCCATTTTTAGATTTGTCTCACACCTCTAACCTTTTGTACGGGCCTCACCTGCACCTAATTTGAATGACTTTTACTAGTTTTACAAGAAGTGATAGTGTTTTGAAACAACAAAAATGTTCAGCTATGGCTCTTCTTTCTTGGTGAGGCTTGGAACTTTTTGAACGACCCTCGTAAGGAGCCCAGTCTACTCGATTGTGTTCGATGGCTGACACTACAAGAAATATCACCTGCCTGATGACAGTCTTGCTTTTAATCTTGTTGGGTGCTTAGTAACCCTCCTCAATGGTGATCTAATAGTGTGACAGGTACTAATGAGTTATATGGAACCAGTAGAACTTATAAAGTGACTTGACAAAATCGTTTTTTATTGAAAATAAATTCAGTTACTTACTTCTCCATTGCAAAAACAATATAAGATGGCCAAGAAGCTGCCCTAAAAGAGAAAGAAAATTAGAGATATTATGCAAATTCAAAAAAGGTCAAAATGGCTACAGTAATATGTCACT
The DNA here is from genome assembly GCA_903632075.3 of Acanthosepion pharaonis. Lineage (NCBI taxonomy): Eukaryota > Metazoa > Mollusca > Cephalopoda > Sepiida > Sepiidae > Acanthosepion > Acanthosepion pharaonis. Next base: position 1,036,091 of record CAHIKZ030000146.1, read on the forward strand.
TGCTATTCTCAGTATATTGCCAGAAAATACAACGTTTAATGAAACAATTCTAGACTAGACACTCACATACTGGCGCCATGCATTGTTTACAATAATCACTCGTCCAATTGTGTTTGTATGGCAATGACATACTAGTTAAGAACAGAAAGGCTCCCGCCGCTGCTAGTAAACAAACCATGTTTAAGCTTGTGGCTCGGCTTCAGGAATGTTTATAATCTTGGAAATACTTTTAACAGCTAAGTACTAAAGTCGTATCATATAAAAGGCTGAATTAGATAGCTAACATTATAGTGTAATGACTCAATATACATCTCTAATAATCAAGCCAATTAGGTAACCGTCCAAGTTTACTTGTGCCTGGGCGTACTTTATATTCGTCTTGTAAGACGCACACGTATTTTCAGGGTATTTTTTAGGAAAAAAAGTGATTTTTGTAAGCCGGAAAATACGGTACTATAAGCTTAATCTTTTCATTCAAAATTAGAATTTAATAAATAAATAAAATCATTCTTTCCAATTGAAAAACTGATGCAATTGTACATTTCCTATTGATGAAAAACAGCTTTAGTAAAATTCAGTTATCTATGATACACTGAAAGCAGCCCGGGCGTGTTAAGAAAGAAAATGCAAAAAATAATGAATTATATCCGTTCTAGCCATCCGTAGCAGGAAAAGTAAACTCGTTCGTGTTTTCTTACTCGCGGCTATACTGAGCTTGACGAGATGAGATCGTTGTTTAGTGGTAGACCACGTTTTATGTACTGGTCTCCAACGACATTGACGGACCAGGACCCCTGTGAATGCCCTTGACATCGAACTGTGTCATTTATCACAGTTTTAGTGAGGCAGAAAAACAAAGAGAAAAGACAGTTAAGGTAAAAACAAAGAAGCCAACTATAAACATGTTCTGTCCTGTCCGGCGACATTGCTCTGGTCTGGACTTTTATGAAATCGAAATTTCTTTATTTCTCGATATTATTACTGCTACTATGCATCCTTTCAATGTCACTGTATGTAAATTCTGCTTTTTTTCCCCTTTTTAATTCTTTGCTTTATTAATTAATAATCCTTTGACCTTTCTTTAAAAAAAAATAGACAGGCACGTACACATCCTCGTAGAAATAAAGCTTTCGTTGCTAATAAAAATACTTCTTGAAAGTGTCTTTGTAACTGATTCCTTCTGCACGAATGATTATGCTCTGTATTTTATTTCATTTCTAGGGAAGCTTTTAAGAATTTGTCCATGTATAGATTCAGTATAGAGTAATGAATAGCGTCTCGGATTGAGGAATCGTAGAGCCGAGTTCGAATTCCAGTCGAATCCATTACATTCACTTAGGTGTTAATACCTTTAGAAAATGTACGAATCCTATTCTTCTCCTCCCAGCTATAGTTAAATAGCAGAACAGACCGGGTTCTATAGCATTGGATGGCAACTGGTCTACCGCAGAAAGAAATGGCAACCTACTAAGGGAAAAAATCTGCCTCGTCAGTCATTTATCGAAAGATACATGATTGTCTAAGCGTGTATTACGCATGGCACATAACTGACTGACTGATAAATTCATATATCTGTGGACCATTATGCCTATAGGCTTTGATACTAGCTGTGGTTTCAATTAAGATTTCTTTCATCTTCATTTCAAGTGCTTAAATTTGTTTCTTATTGCTTCCAATTTGTTAATTATGGATTAACATTAATATTTTGATAAGCCACAAAAGGACACATGGCACAGTGGATAAAGGCGTTGGTTAGATCCAGTGACATAACCGAAAGAGTGTGAGTTCAATACCCGACTAAGGCAGTGGAGAACTTTCAGAGGGAAAATTAACATGAGATAACTGATAACTGAACATTAAACATGGCACTACCCCAGTGAGCGAAATAAAGGGTTCGGTTCGACATTCCAACCACCTGAAGAAGGCCGGAGCGCACAACGGCCGAAACGTTGTGATAAATATGGCGACAAAAATGAGGACAATAGTCCGAATAATGTAAATAATCCACATCAATTGCCTCGTCCACTGCAAGGAAAGTTGGCTCCCTGAGCCGCGCTAGGAAGTTTTTCTCCCCTGAGTCGATCCTCCAGATATACAAATCCACAATTCGCCCTTGCATGGAGTATTGCTGACATATATGGTCTGGTGCCCCTTCTGTTTGCCTCGGGGTTCTTGATAGGCTCCAGAGGCGGATATGCAATGTGGTTGGCCTTGCCCTGGCGTCTCGTCTACAGTCACTTTCTCACAGACGCGCCGTCGCCTCCCTCTGTTCTACAAATACTTTCATGGAAATTGCTCCGAGGAGCTGCATTCGCTGGTCCCCAGACGTCATGAGTTCCAGCGCCCTACGAGGCTGGCATCCCGCTCTCACCCCTTCACTGTCGAAACTCCTAAATGTAGCCGTCTTTTCTACTCTAATAGCTTCGTGTCTTGCACCTCTCGCCTGTGGAACTCCCTTCCCTTCTCCTGTTTCCCTGTAAGCTATAATCTCCAGCTATTCAAGTGTAATGTCAATCGACATCTCCAGTTGCCTTGATCTATCCACTATCCTCATCCTTTCTTTTATCACTCCTATCTGATCTTGCTCTAAATTTTCTGTAACCCCTTGCGTCCTAGTGGCTTCCCGCCTTGCTTGGAGTGAAATGCTTAAAAAAAAAAAAAAAAACATTAGAGGTGGTAGCAGAAAGTTACGAGCTCGACCAAGAAACACTTATAAATCTTTTTGGTTAGTTTTGGGAAGCTGGTTGGGTTGAGAACTATTCAGTAACCCTTTATTATTATTCATCAGTCTAGTCTATGAAAACGAAATTCATTGGTATCACGTTTTACTTGTGCAGGTTAATCGCACTACAGCTTGAGAGACCAGACTAAACTGTACAAAAGAATTACATTTCAAAATGGTGATACTCGAGTAATTGTAAAAAACGATGGGGAACAACGAAAATTGAATAACAGAGAAGGTTTATTATGGCTACATGGCAACTGAAAGATATATATATATATATATATATATATATATATATATATATATATATATATATATATATATTAGTAACAAAAACGCACTCTCTTAAATTTAAAAAAAAATTCAACCATAGTGTTGCGACTGCACGCTCCATAAGTTTCTATTCTTTAACAATAACACATTTCTAACAAAAACATATTTCGATTCGCATTTAATTTTTTCGAGTCCGCTATTACCTGGATCTACTAAAAAAACAATAACAAATTTCCATACCTGAGGATGGCTGTAAGTACAGCTGAAAGTATTATCAAAATAAAAAAGACCCTATACAACTTGAAGTTATTAAAAGCAAGGATCATAACATTCATCGAGAGGTTCGTGGGTTAATGTAACTTTAATAAATTTGTTTGCGAAGATGTTTTTCACCATTTATATCATTAACTTTACTAATCTACTTTTTGTATGAATGATTCATTCATATATATATATATATATATATATATATATATATATATATATATATATATATATATGGTGTGTATTTAGGCAGCATTTCGTTTAATGATAGTGTTATTAAGCTTATCAGGCGTTATGAAAAGAATTTACATAAAATAGATAGACAACACTTGTCTATATTATTTAATGAAACATGTATATATATATATATATATATATATATATATATATATTTGCTTATTTACCTGTAATGATACAAAAATTGCAGTTAGGTAAGTGTAGGCTTCTGTCCATTTAGAACCTTCGGCTGGACTAATGTGCATCATGAGGTACTGGAGCCCCAAGAGCGGAACCAAAACTAAGGTGGCTCTGACTGCTTTTCTATAAATAAAAGAGAAATTAAAACAGTGAGTGAGTGAGTGAGTGAGGGAGAGTGAGGGAGAGAGTGAGTGGGAGAGAAACGGTGAGAGAGAGAGAGTGAAGGAGAAAAAGAGAGAATGAGGGAAAGAGAGAGTGAGAGTGAGAATGAGAACCCTCTGTCTTCAAAGCACTTGTGTTGTAACACTTCAGTCGCTCCGTGAAGATCCCATAGAAATTATTCAAAAGTAAAGGTGTCCAGGACCGTTGTCATTGTAGGACAGGTCAATTTTGGAATCGTGGTATTGCACTCAGTTTGAAAATTGGGCTTTGACATGATAAATAACGACGCAAAATATTTTTTTTCCAAATCTTTACCATTTTTCCAGGAAACGAATTTAAAGATTAAGTTTAGGTTCAAAATCGTAGCGTTTGAATTTCATTCCGGTGATCAGTGAAAGGCTTAGAGCACAGCCTTATAAAATTTATAGTTTACTGAAGCTTTATAAATTGTATATGGACAAGATGTGTGACACAAGAACATTATTACTAAATCATTATGCCATCAAATAAGACCTTCATTTACTTCAAAGGGACATTATACTGAACAATTTAGCTATATTATGATGTTATGTGTTATACAGGGTGCGATGGATAAATTGTCGTCTAAATGATCCCAAAAGGAAAATAATACTGGCATCTCATTTTAAGAGATATATTTACCAAAATTACACAAATATATCTTTTATCTTTTTTTGAGGTCACGAGTTTAAAGATTAAGTTTATGTTCAAAATCGTAGCGTTGGAATTTCATTCCGGTGATCAATGAAAGCCTTAGAGCACAGTCTCATAAAATTTATAATTTACTGTACAAATTGTGTATGGACAACATGTATGTCACAAGTACTTTACTAAATCATTGTGACATCAGATAAGACTTTCATTTACTTCAAAAGGGAAATTAGACTGAACAATTTAACTATATTATGATGTTATGTTATACAGTGCACTGGTTTTAGTGTAATTTTCAATAAACAAATTTTATCTTATAATTTGTGACCAGTATTGTGTTATATACACTTTTATCTATTTTTTTTTGTTTTTATTAATTATGATTTAACAAATCTTATTCATTGAGCAGATTTTTTTGTAATGTTTTCAATTTTTGACACAGTTTTTACTTTTCGAATCTAATAAAAAAATTGCATATTTTGCTTATGGTGATTCATAATTAGAGTTTGAATATATTTTCCATTCACTGTATCGAATACAAAAAATATCAACGTTATTTGGATTTATTCTTAAAATAGTAAAATTCTGAAGCCAGTTTGGAAGCAAAAACCTGCGGAAAATAGGTATTTCTGTACAGTTTTCAGGCGATATTTAACTTTAAATGCTCCAAAATTGGTAAAAGCTATGAATCTAATTATTTCGCGTTAGTTCTAATCAGATTAAACTCCAACTTTCACATCGAGTGCAATGTTGATTTCTAAAAAAAAGTCAACCTGCTCTATCGTCACAGCCTCCTCCATCTTCTCAATGACTTCAAAACGACTGCCCCTGGGGTTCTCCTTCAGGCTGCAGAACAACTAAAAGATGCAGAGAGAATGGTCTGGACTGTAGGGAGACTGAGGAACAGTTTTGATGCCCATTTCTTTCAAAACAAAACTTTATTTACATAGCGTGATTCCAAATTGTCTTCACGTCCCGACTGCATTTTAAGAACTAGTCGAACTGTGACAATCAGGGTTTAGTAGGGTGGGTTCAAAGAGTAGGGTGGGTTCAAAGTAGGGTGGGTTCAAAGAGTAGGGTGGGTTCAAAAAGTATGGTGGGTTCAAAGAGTTCTTACAACCGTCGCCTTCAATATGGAATAAGAAAATTTGGCAGGTCAGACTTACTAATCTAAATCTATAAAACCTCTGAATCCATCTGTCTGTCTGTCTGTCTGTCTCAATCTATTCATTATCAGTCAATCTATCTATCTATCTATCTATCTGAATCTATTCATTATCTATCTATCAATATATATATATATATATATATATATATATCAATTTATTCATTATCTATCTATTTATCTAAGTCAATTTATTCATTATCTATCTATCTATCTATCTATCTATCTATCTATCTATCTATCTATCTATCTATCTATCTCAGCCTGTTCATATCTATCTTGCTCAGTATATTCATTATCTATCTATCTATCTATCTATCTATCTATCTATCTATCTATCTATCTATCTATCTATCTCTGTTCATATCTATCTTCTCATATATTCATTATCTATCTATCTATCTATCTATCTATCTATCTATCTATCTATCTATCTATCTAGCGCAGTCTGTTCATATCTATCTATCCTGCTCAGTCTATCTATCTATCTATCTATCTATCTATCTATCTATCTATCTATCTATCTATCTATCGCAGACTGTTCATATGTATCTGTTTATATCTATCTATCTATCTATCTATCTATCTATCTATCTATCTATCTAGCTAGCTAGCTAGCAGAATTAATTTCAACTCTGAACCAATGGTTAAGGTTAGGGTTTTTAAATCGAGTTGAAATTAGTTCAGAGTTGAAATTGCGAGTTGAAATTAGTTCTGTCACTCATCTAGCTAGCTCAGTCTGTTCATATCTATCTATCTATCTATCTATCTATCTATCTATCTATCTATCTATCTATCTATCTCATTCTCTTGACCAGTGTACTTTTGGGAGAGCACCAGGAGCTTCGTGAAGGCTCCAGTGAAGTCATCCAAAATGAAGGTGTCCAGGACCCTTGTCGCAGCACCCTTCATCTTCTCAGTGTCTTCAAAACGACTGCCCCCGAGGTTCTCCTTCAGGCTACAGATCAACCCAATGTAGCAGGGAGCATAGTCTGGACTGTAGGGAGACTGGGGGACAGTTTTAGTGTCCATTTCTCTCAACAACAAAAAAACTTTATTACATAGCGAACTTCTAAATTGTCTTCATGTCCTGATTGCATTCTGCAAACTCGTCAGATGTGAAGAGCAGTGTTTAGTACGTTGGATTCAAAGAGCTGTTACAACCGTCTCTTTCAACCTGGAATAACATAATTTGGCAGATTTGCTTATTAGATATATCATAATGATATACTAAAATTACAAGAATCTAAGACAGTTAGAACTGCTTCTCCTCAAAGAAAGACTCAAAAACTACTACCTACATACTGTTTGTAACGAATTATAAATCTAGGCAATGACGTGGGAATTTTACCGATTTCTTCTGGTGAGCTTTCCTCTTTGGAACCTTGACGAATTTAAGCACGGTACTAGTCTGTCAGTCAGGTCTCATCTTCCAAAAATTAAATTTAATTTCAACCGTTATTTTTTTTTATCTTCTTGACTCCTATTTTTTTTTTATTGTTCTCTCTCCTTAATAATTTTTTTCTTTTTCTAATATTCTTTCACACTCAATTAATCACTTGCGTCTCAGTGGATTTATTGCCTTGCTCGGGGTGAAATGATTAAAAAAAAGTATAAGCTTTATCACGATAATAACGATTTAACGAACAAAATATAGCATGGTAAAATTTAAGCGCAGTACTTGATTGGCAGTTGGGTCTCATCATTTTACACTTGAAATTAATAGATGTAATCGTAATTTCTATGCTAACAGTTTCCTCTCAAATTTAATCTTCGAAATTTTAAATGCCATGTTGCTAGTGTTTCTGCTATGTATTTAGAAATTCTTGATAATTATCATCAATGTTATTGGTCCTGACCTGGCATCTCGGCTTCAGTCACTTTCCCACAACCGTAGCGTACCTTCCCTGTGCCTTGTTCTGATGAGCCTTCCTCTTTGATACCGCAACTTTTTGAATCTAAGCACAATACTAAGTTGGCAGTTAGGTCTCATCATATTAGAGATGAAATGGATAGATTAAACCGTAAGTTCTATGCTAATAGTTTCTTCTATTGCACTTCTCGTTTCTGGAACTCTCTTCTGGCGTCTTGCTTTCAAATCAACTTTGATCTTCTTAATTCCTCTTCTTTTATTGTCCTTTCACTTCACTAAAGTCTTCTAATTCTCTTTCACTCTTCTTACTTTCCAGTCAACTTTGATCTTCAAAAATATCAATGTAATGTCAATCGTCATCTTCTGTCTTCTTAATTCCTCTTCTTTTATTGTCCTTTCCCCTCACTAAAGTCTTCTAATTCTCTTTCACTCTTCTTACTTTCCAGTCAACTTTGATCTTCAAAAATATCAATGTAATGTCAATCGTCATCTTCTGTCTTCTTAATTCCTCTTCTTTTATTTCCTTTCCCCTCACTAAAGTCTTCTAATTCTCTTTCACTCTTCTTATTTTCCAGTCAAGTTTGATCTTCAAAAATTTCAATGCAATGTCAATCATTATCTTCTGTCTTCTTAATTCTTCTTCTTTTATTGTCCTTTCCCCTCACTAAAGTCTTCTAATTCTCTTTCACTCTTCTTATTTTCCAGTCAAGTTTGATCTTCAAAATATCAATGTAATTCAATCGTTATTTTGTTTGTCTCCTAATTCCTCTTTTTTTTTATTTCCTTTCCCTCACTAAAGTCTTTAATTCTTTCACTTTTCTTGCCTTTCTTGGGTCAACTTTGATCTTCAAAAATTTCAATGTAATGTCAATCATTATCTTCTGTCTTCTTAATTTCTCTTTTTTAACTTTCCCCTGTTAAAGTCTTCTAATTCTTTTCATTCTTCTTACTTTCCAGAATATTGATCTTCAAAACCAGATGTTAACCTGGAATAAAATCTTCTGTCTTTTTAATTCCTCTTCGTTTATTGTAGGCCCTCACTAAAGTCTTCTAATTTCTTTCCTCTTGAGAATTTTCCAATCCATCGTTGATCTAGATCTAAATTCCTCTTCTTTTATTGTTTATCCTCCTGAAAAATGTTTTTATTTCACACTTAGCAACCTCTTGCGTCTAAGTGGCTTTATTGCCTTTCTTGGGTGAAATGATTAAAGACAATTAGACGTGACTTACTTGGTTTGGGAACTGTCTTTAAGGCGAAAGAGAGCAAAGAAAAAAGAATATTGAGGAACCAGAGAAAAACCTGGAATAGAAAAAGAATTTTAATGGTTAATTCGTCTGGAGAGGAGAGAGAGGGAAGTTAAG
>CAHIKZ030000146.1:1050000-1092500 GCA_903632075.3 Acanthosepion pharaonis
TTACAAAGACTCTACTACGACGGGCATTACGAAAGGGACAAACGAGTATTCGTTGGTATTACAAAAGTGGCAACGAATTTACGATGACATCACAAAAATATATATTATATTTTTTTCTTTATATGTTATTTTAATGAATACAATTTATTTAAGTCAACGCTCTGTTTTTTAATTAATCCAACACGGAACCTTCGTTTGATCTGACGTGCTATGCCACTTAGCTATAGAGAAGCGTCTTGTTAGCAAAGTCCAAATTAATGCTTTTAAATAGCAAATTTTCAACGGTAAATGTTCGATCGAGGAAAATCGAGAGATATGTGGTTATGCCGTGATATGCCTCGAATATGACTGTAGTCGGAGAATTATTTCTCTTTTATGCAGAAAAAAAGGTGTCTCCAATTGCTGTCTGTTTAAAATGCAATCTGATTGTTTCATTATGATCACATTATGAGGCATAGTAATTTTTGCGCCCAAAATTGACAGTCATTAAATTTTGTTGGCAAAGTTGGGAGTGTCGAAACTAAATTATCAGTGAATGTGGCTAATAAACGTGTTAAGTAGTTCATGACAACAAAGCTGTACAAGTGTCAGGGATTTAGTTATGTTGGACATTAGTGGCAATCACAAAAGGGTCAATTTACAAGGATTAAATTTATGAGTGTGTGTAGAAATAGTTTCAGTGTTTCCTTCTTTGATGGAATGTGAAAGATAACGTGGCATCAAGAAAAAACGGTAATAGTAATAATAACTAGCAGTAGAGCCCGGCGTTGCCCGGGGGTGTAACAGTAAGAGATAGATCAAGTATCGACCATCATAAAGACTGAAAAATAAAATTGACAAAGATTATTGTTTAAGGTTGACGGACACGCATGTTTTAATAATTTTTTTTTTTTACGAATTCGTCAAACCCAAACTCAAAGAAAAACATTGTTTTCAATCGTTATGAGTCTACCAATTGAATAGAATTTTATTATAAACAACTGTCTTGTAAATGGAATTTTCAAAGCATTCTGAATGTAAAAATAAAGAAAAAAAGTGTGCAAGACAATAAGAAACACTACCTGCCAAAAAAGTGAAGTTTTGTTGAAATCGGTTGAAAAATGTAGGAAATCCGATCCCATATATAAACGAACAGTCACACACAAACAAACTGGGTTTTATAATAAGTATAACTTGATATGAGTTGTCCCCCTTTCATTCTCGTGATGCTCCTTAATCGTGTTTTCAAATTGATTTCGTGCAAAAACAATTGTGTTTTCCAATTTTTGGTGCTGTCAGAACCACCGCAAGGTAATTTTACGTAGTCCTGTGAAGTTTTGTTGAAATCGGTTGAAAAATGTAGGAAATCCGATCCAATATATAAACGTACACACACACACACACACACACACACACACACACACACACACACACACACACACACACACACAAAATCTGCGTTTAATAATAAGTAAGATAAGATAATGCTGATGGCAAAATCAACAAGAATTGCACATATGTGTCTATGTGTATATAAATGTGTTACGTTTCAGTAAGAAGCCAGATGCACAAGAATTAAAAAAAAACCTTACTTTCTTATAAATTCTGGTATTTTTTTTTTTTACTTTTGTGTTGTTTTATATTTATCGGTTAATCAGGCTTCACGTTCACTCAACCAGCGTTGGTATATTTTTTGGCATTCCGAATTGAAGGGGAGACGACTCATTCATCCGAAGTTTCAAGAATTTCCAAGCCTACTTGAAAAATCAGAAATATACCTATCTGTATGTAAGTGTATAGCAATTCCACTTTGTCTATGCGGGATTCAGAGGATAATATATATTCGTAAATGTGTGCGTACGTATCGTAGACATTGGATTGGGTTGGTGCATAATTATCAGGCGTTTTTTAAACACTACTTATTATACACTATTACACATTATTTGGACTATTGTCCTCATCTTTGTTGCTATATTTATCACCCTTCAGAATCTGTCTATATTTCTGAGATGAGGTATTATGTACACTATTTACATTATTCGGACTATTGTAGTCATCTTTGTTGCCATATTTATCACACTTCAGTATCTGTCTATATTTCTGAGATGAGGTATTATGTACACTATTTACAGTATTCGGACTATTGTCCTCATCTTTGTCGCCATATTTATCACCCTTCAGTATCTGTTTATATTTCTGAGATGAGGTATTATGTACACTATTTACATTTTTCGGACTATTGTCCTCATCTTTGTCGCCATATTTATTACAACGTTTCGGCCGTTGTACGCTCCGTTCTTCTTCAGGTGGTTGGAATGTCGGACTGAACCCTTTATTTCGTTCACTGGATTAGACTGTTCTAGTTCCACGTGCCATGTCTAATGGATGTCAGTTATCAGTCATCTCCTGTTAATTCCCTTCTCCAAGTTCTCCAGTGCCTTAACCGGGTATTGAACTCACACTCTTTGGGGCCTGTCACTGGATCTAACCAACGCCTTTATCCACTGTGCAATGTGTCCTTTATTATGAAAAAAGAAATATAACAATTCAATTTAAATGATTATTCTGGAGCAAAAACGCCTGAGTTTTTCGATGTCAATTTTGGAACATTTTTAATTACATACTTTTTGTTTTATAAAAATATACATTAGTTTTTTTAGGAATGGATTCAATAAATTCGTAATTTTCTTTTTTAATTAGTGTTGCATTAGTCAAAAAGAACATAATTCTTTTAGGGGAAAATATTTGGAGACAATATTATCAACTATAAACACATGTCAAAAACATTATATTACTTCACCAACCTTTATTGAATAGATAGAATTCTATAATTTTACATCTAATAACTGCTAGTACAAATAGCTAGCATATATATATATATATATATATATATATATGTGTGTGTGTGTGTATTCTGTTTATACGTTATTTTAATAAATACACTTTGTTTAGGTAAATGCCCCCACCTTTTTTTTTTAAATAAATAGTATTAATTAAGTTAGCTGCCTGAATGTTCGAGATATTTCGTAGATGTGTTCGACAACAGGAATCGAACCCGTGTTCTATACAGAACCTCAGGTGATCTGATGTGCTATACCACCCAGCTACAGAGAAGCGTCTGGTTAGCAAGGTCTAAAAAAGACTTTAAAATTTAATGACTCTAAAAAGTCTAAATGACTGTATCTATAAAATAACGTATAGACAGAAAATATATTAAAAATTGTTAGACCTAATCCATATCATATATATATATATATATATATATATATATATATTCACTTACGTGCTAATACCCTTGCTGAAAGTTGTGAATCCTCTTCTTCTCCCTCCGGCTATGGGTAAATAGCAGGACAGACTGGGTTCTATAGCCTTGGATGGCAACTGGTCTAGGAGAAGGACAACTCTGAATTCAAAACCTGCGGAGGGTCGTTTGGGGACCTTGTGGCACGTAGGAACTGATTTGCTTGACACTCATACGTCGAATTCGACAGGAGAGTCGAGAGAGTATATATACATCGTAAGCGTTCAGGTTCGATATGTATATATATATATATATGGTATAAAATGACAATTGTAAAAAAATCTTAGATTTTGCCGACGCGTTTCGTCTTCCGACTTTTTCAAGGCAAAAATGAAATCGAAATGTTTTTGTTGCTATAGTTACATTAAAAAATACAAATTTAAAAAGATAGACGCTTCTATCTAAGCCTTTTTTCTGGTTAATGTAAATTACTTTTATAGTAAGGGATTTTTTTTTATACCAATCTGTCTTGTCCACAGAATTGATCTGGGAATTTAACTATATCTATCTATCTATCTATCTATCTATCTATCTATCTATCTATCTATCTATCTATCTATATAGATGAGTTAAAAATCAAATGCAGATCAAATGTAGATCGAATTCTGACAGGATAAAATAAATAACAAATAGGAAACTTTTATCAATATAACATGTTTCGCTTTTATTAATGCTTCACCAGAGAATGAGATATGGAGAAAAAGAATAAAAGTCTGATATCCTTGAATTCAGAACTGCAATGCAATATTCATCATTTACCAATTTATAAATAATTATGAAAACAAGATTTTTTTAATTCCCTATTTCATAAAAAAATATCAAAGAACTATAGAACAAGTGTTACATCAGAGTTGGTTCGTATATATTTATAATCTTGTAAATATAAAATTAATCTAACCTAATAAAGATGGAGGTATTTTTTCCGACAATACGTACCAACAGGAAGAGCATCACCGGCCCATCGATTATCCAAATCACCCAGGACCAGGAAATCCAGCAGCTACAAAAAAAAAAAAAAAAAAAAAAAAAAAAGAAAAAGAGATTCAAAAGTCAAAATAAAAGCAAAAATTATTAAAAGACTAATCATACATTTTTGAAGGTTGATCTTAAGATTGGTAGAGCGAATTACTTGTTATATCATTATTATTATGAATAAATAAAAAATAAATATTAAATAATAATAAGGAAATTTATAAATAAAATAAAACAATAATATTTAATCCTTGTTTAAAATAAATAAAAAAATAATAATAAATAAAAATACCCCCAGCATGCAACAAAAATTGTTTCTACCGGAAATACGGAGATCCCGCCAAAAGACGTGATATCCAATCTCTTCACCCAAGAACTGTCGGGATGACAACACATGTGTAACTTCCCACCGTGATAAATTGATCCCTTTTATAACATGTACGTAAAAACACAATTGTAATGTAGAATACCGACGACAATACACACAAATACATACATAAAATTTACCATGTTTTTTCGGCATTGTGTACCGTTATATTTCCTGTTTTTATTTTCGTTAAAACAAGCCTAAAATTCCACTACCATTACCCCTATGGTGTAAGGGAAGATACCACATTCTTTTGGTGGACAGAACTGTTTTTGTAAAATAAAATTACGCTTGGATAGGATCAACGGCAAAGTTTAACCTTCATGACAGCAATAAAACGGTTTGTCACTTTTAATTATTTCACTCTGTTATTTTAACTACCTTCACTCGGCAATGTTTGTCGTTTTGAAAAGCGGTGTTTAGAATTCTAATAAAAGGCAAGATTTCTTGCTTCTTTCTGTCTCAGTTGAAATAGAGGCTAATGTTGCTGATTGTACAAGTTTATATTTCTATTTTAACGAAAAACTTTTCCCAGGTAAAGTTTACGGCGCAAGGTGAAAATGATTCATTTATTCACAAAATGAAAAATTCAATTCGATAAATAAATAATGTCACTAGAAAAATTTCTGCAAACTTGGACCTTCGTGTCCACAATAAGACGTCGTTTCAAAAGGACGTTTTTTCCCATGACACCGACTTTTTAACACCCTTCACTCCTCGACAAGGTTTATTTTTTTAAAAAGCGATGATTAGAATTGGAATAAAGCTTAAACATATGATGAAAGTGAATTTATACATTTTTTCTTCTTCAAAATTTACAACAAAAATAATAAACCCTATTTATTTATTAGATTGTTTATTTATTAAAGACATTTTTATGTTTAACGTTCTTTTTTTTATAGATACAAGTATTTAAGTAAATGCTCTGTTTATAATAAACAGTATTAAATAACATTTACCGGCCTGAATGTTCGAGAAATTTTCATAGAAAATAAATTGTCGGACTTTGTCCATTTCTTAATAGATTGTTTATATACAAGAATAATTTTATGTTTACAACATTCTAAAAACTACATTATTTACATTATTCAGACTATTGTCGCCATATTTATTACAACGTTTTGGCCGTTGTACGCTCCGGCCTTCTTCAGGTGGTTGGAATTTCGCTCACTGGGGTAGACTGTTCTAGTTCTACATGCGACATGTGGATAAAGGCGTTGGTTAGATCCAGTGACAGGACCCAAAGAGTGTGAGTTCAATACCCGGTTAAGGCACTGGATAACTTTCAGAGAGAAATTAGCAGGGGATAACTGATATCCATCAAACATGGCACGTGGAATTAGAACAGTCTACCCCAGTGATCGAAATAAAGGTTTCAGTTCGAAATTCTAACCACCTGAAGAAGGCCGGGGCGTACAACGGCCGAAAAGTTGTAATAAATATGGCGACAAGGATGGGGACAATAGTCCGAATAATGTAAATAATGTACATAATACCTTATCTCAGAAATCTCTAAAAACTAATACAACTAAAACTAATGCAATATTTATCGTGTCCACAAGAAAACAAAATGTCTAAAGGACATCACTTTTATTTTAACTATCTTCACTCCTCGGCAATGTTTAAAAAATGATGATTAGAATAAAACTTAAACATATAATGAAAGTGAATTTATACATTATTTTTCTTCAGATTGGTTTAGTTTTGTTTTGTTTGGTTTGATTTACGGCATATCAACCTCAATGGGTTATTTTGTCGGAGTTAACTCCTGCTTAATTTCCTAATTGTCCAAATTGTTCACTAGGGGACGCTACTCCTAAACTATAAATTTTGATAACTTCCTTTTTTTCATCCTCTTTTTTACTTTGCATTTCAGCGGACACAATCAAAAATATGATCTCTGGCGGAGATTTGCGTTTTGCCCTTTTGAGGGAAACGCCATGAAATACACAAGCGCACACATACACGTACGTATGAACATTCATTGAACACGAAATTTTCACATACACACACACACGTTAATGTCTTTGTCCATTGTAAATTTTGTCGTTTAATACATATACCTGTTTGTATATATATATATATATATATTTAAGTTACGAAGAACTTGGTAAACCGTATGGGTAATTCCAAGGAGGATGAAATCCTGAGAGGTCAATGTAAATCCAGAGCTAATATTTAATGAAAAACAGACCACTTTAAGGTACCATTACAATAATGACTGCATTTTTCCTTTCATTTCGTTGTTAGAAGTGTTATCTGATGATCTGGAGTCCTTTAAAAGGATTTTGGTGAAATAAATTATTGTAATGGTACCTTAAAGTGGTCTGTTTTTCATTAGGTATATATATATATATATATATATATATATATATATATATATATATATATATATATATATCAGTCTTGTTTGTTTTTTCTTTTCCATTTCTTTGGTTGGACTCAACTTGAGTCCGCCATATTCTTGTAGTGGACTTTATTCTATCAGGAGTCACACACGTGTTCCTAATTTAACAACACGTAAACCCAAGGTTCGCTACAATTTAATACCGACAAAATGTTTTATTGCTGGTAATATTTTTTTCTTCAAAAATCTATTGCTGTTAATATTTTTTTCCAAAAAATGTATAGTTGATATTTTTTTACAAAAAATATATTGCTGGTAATAATGTATTTTCGAAATAATTTTTTACAAAAAAGTATTTCTGGTATTAAAACCTATTTTTACCCTTTCATAGCGTTTTGACCTCAGTTTGGGGTTAACTATTTGCCCATAGCTAGGACCCTAATAGGTGCTACCACCCCGGGTCAAGGTGAACCTGGGAACACCAGCAATTAAGAGGTGGTTCCACGCCCCTCAAAACCTTCTGATCAGAGGCCTTGCTGTTGGACGTAGTTTATCCTCTTACCCTGGACTGTGTTCAAAATTTACAAATAATAAAGCCTATTTATTTATTAGATTGCTTATTTGAATGGTTGGCAAAATATTGGCCAATTGCCAATTGATTCGAATTTTGTTTTCTTTGCCTTCGATTCCATCAAATGGACAGGCAACTTTTTTTATTATGTCGTAAATCTTGTTTTATGTTTGTCTAGCAGGACTAAACCGGGTCTGGCAAACTTGAACCTTTATGCCCGCCAAAAAAAAAAAAAAAAAAAAAAAAAACACCCCCACAAAAAAAATCAAAAGGACGACTTTTCCCGTGACACGACTTCTATTTCAATTAATTTCACTCCTCGACAATGTTTAAAAAGCGATGATTAGAATTTTTATAAAACCTAAACATATTGTGGACTCTTCCACAACAAGCCAGTTAACCCCTGCTAGGAAATGCACTATTCCTGTTATTATTTTCCCCATCACTATCTTACAAAATATATAACAAGCATTCATTGGTCAATCACCTTCAATCTAGCTTGCTGATTGGTCAGTTCCAACCAATCAAACCGCCTGCACGCGACAAATCTGTTTTACCGTGTTTTCCATCTGTGCCAGTCACATGATTCACGATGATATATAAACAGAACACGTGTAAGCTCACTCGAGTTTCTTTTCATTCATCTCTCTCTCGCGTCTCATTTAACAAGATGTAATCTTCAAGAACTCCCGTCTTAACTAATGCAGTCAGACGTTAAAGACCATTACCAACATTCACGCAAGTACGAACTCTGAAATCTCTTCTGAACTTTTACCAAATTGTACAATACACAATTCCAAACATGCTAAAGAAACTTTATTCTTCTAAACTACAGTTTACTTTCACTTTGCGAGCTTAGGTACAAATATTTCCCTAATCTAAGAGACACAACTCTGTCTAACTTTTCAGTTCACATGCATGTATATCAAATATTAATAAATTCAATTGTTATGTTTTGAAATCATTCCGTTCAGTTTTGTATTTTATACTATGTGCTATTTACGTCAAATATAAATTGCATTGCGTCCACGCATTGTCCTTAATCCCACCTTTCCTAGCCAAAGTTAAATATTGGTAACACTGTCGCTACAATATGATAAAAAAATTAATTTATAAATGTTTATATTCTTCAGAATTTACAACAAAAATTAAAAGCTGTTTATTTATTACGTTGTTTATTTAGAAGAAATTTATAGCACTGTGTAATCTGCATATCTTATATTGTTAAGATTGTGGCCGCCAATAATGAATCCTGGTAGGACTTCTAATTCTCTCAGATTCGCCTCGCTGTATAGGTTGAATAAATCCGGTGAGAAGACACATCCTTGTCTTAGACCCCTTTCTATTTTTGTATATCTGCTGAACTCATTCTCTGTCCGTATACAGGCTGTTTGCTGTCAGTATGGATTATTCTAATGTTTTTCCCGAATATATCAATGTTGCTGGGCAGCCCTAACAGATCTTTGTGGTGTACTTTATCGGACACTTCTGCGTAATCTATGAAAAACAAGTACACGGCCTTCTGCATTTGTATTGCTCTTTCTGGTAACATTTTGAGCATAAATATTGCGTTCCTTGTTCCAGTGTCTTTGACGAACCCACACTGTTTTTGTCCTATCTCTGGCCTGATTCTGCTAAGAGCTCCATTCATCAGAATTCGGATGATGTATTTTGTTATGTGGCTTATTAGGCTGATTGTTCGGTGGAATTGACATTTCGTAGGCAGTGCTATGAAAATAGATCAGCTTAGATCTTCCGGTATGACACCACTGTTGTAGATTTCGTTTATTTCTGTGATTTTGTCTATGCCGAAATCGTCTGAGGCTGCCAGCATCTCTTTTACAATTCCGTCTGTCCCTACCGCTTTGTTTCCGTTCATTTTGGCCAGTGCAGCTTCCACTTCACTTTTTAATATTTCTGGTCCGTCGATATTTCTGTGTATTGCCGGTTGTTCTCTTTCGTCGTGAAAGACTTCTCTAATATATTCGTTCCATCTCTGAAGATTTTCTTCTTTCTCTAATATCAGCGTTCCGTCCTTGGATTTTATGCAGCCTGTTGATGAGCATGTCTTTTGTCCTGTTAGTTCTCTTATTTCTTTATGCATATCTTGTTTATCTGTGAAACTCATTCTTTCTATTTCTGCACATTTTTTGTTGAGCCATTCCTCTTTAGCTTGCCTGCATTTGTTCCTAATTTCTTTGTTAAGTGTTCTATATTCCATTCCAAATACATTTCTTGGCATTATTTCCTCCCTTATTTGTATCACGTCGAGAATCTCATCTGTGATTCATTCTTTTTTTCTTCTTCGTCCATTTTCATTTGGGACGATCTTGTTGAGCCATTCTTTTTTAGCCGACATTAGATTTATAAGTCCAAAAAATCCCTCACTGATGTCTCCAAGGACACATGGAGAAAAGCTTTGGTTGAGAGATCCAAAAAGCGATT
The DNA here is from genome assembly GCA_903632075.3 of Acanthosepion pharaonis. NCBI lineage: Eukaryota > Metazoa > Mollusca > Cephalopoda > Sepiida > Sepiidae > Acanthosepion > Acanthosepion pharaonis. Next base: position 1,059,983 of record CAHIKZ030000146.1, read on the forward strand.
TGACTCAAAGAGTTACCTGCCCCTACAAAACAAACTCAGAGAATTGAAATACTAAAGAGAATTAACTGAGATCTTCAAAGGTGTGGCACGTGGACTAAATAAAAAGTTCGGTAAAAAAATTCCAACTAATATCAACTGAAAAAGGCAGGAGCGTACAACACTCGAAACGTCCTGAATATAACAATTAAGATGAGGACAACAACCCGAACAATGTAAATAGTGTAAATAGTTACAATACACCATCACAAAAATACCGACAGGTCCTGAAGTAGGCCAGAACGTACAATGGCCGAAACGTCGTGAATATGACAATAAAGACGAGGACAACAGTCTGAACGATATGAATAGTGTAAATAGTTACAATACCACATCTCAGAAATATAGATAGGTCCTGAAGAAGGCAGGAGCGTACAACACTCGAAACGTCCTGAATATAACAATAAAGATAAAGAAAACAGTCTGAACAATGTAAATGGTATAAATAGTTAAAATATCTCATCACAGAAATATAGACAGGTCCTGAAGAAAACCGGAGCGTACAACAGCCGAAACGTCGTGAATATGACAATAAAGATGAAGAAAACTGTCTGAATAATGTAAATAGTGTAAATAGTTACAATACATTATCACAGAAATATAGACAGGTCCAGAAGAAGGCCGGAGCATTCAAAGGCCGAAACGTCGTGAATATGACAATAGAGATGAGGACAACTGTCTGAACAATGTAAATGGTATAAATAGTTACAATACCTTATTACAGAAATATAGACAGGTCCTGAAGAAGGCCGGAGCGTACAACGGCCGAAACGTCGTGAATATCACAAAAATATAGACAGATATGAAAGTAGATGATTACGTTTGAATGTAATTCATTTTAAATTTTTGTATTTCTTTTTACATTTATTTCTTTTTAATACGGTAAATGACAAATCTTTATAAAAGGTAAATGAAAAAATATTGCATTGTACTTGGGTGATAAATTTTTATGACCTTGCAATTAATATTGCTGAGGGAGTGAAGGTAGCACAAAATAAAAGCGGTGTCAAGGGAAAAGCCGCGTTTTTGACCCACCGTTTTTTTATGGGCACCAAAGCTAAACATACTGACTTTTGAATGAATGAACTTACTTTTTATCCAAATCCGACACGCTTGATCGAATCACTGAATATATAGTCACCGGAATCACTGGAAGAGCTGTAATATGCAAAATTAGGCATAAAGTAATAAAAAAAACATGCGCACAAAACGTGCACACAAGACATGCGCACAAGACATGCGCACAAGACATATTGTATTGATTATAGAAACATATCAACAATAACATAACAACAATAAACAAATCAAATCCTCAAATTTTCAAACTGCCCCCCCCGTCATTTGCACACTTTTCTTTATTTGGAAAACATTTATTATCTTTTATTAAAAATTATATTAAATGTATTATAATAAAAATTATGAAAATAAAAATGATTTTATTGAATTAAATGAATTCTAGAACTATTACAATAACTGCTATAATACTTACTGTAAACCTACTTTATATATACATATATATATATGTGTGTGTGTGTGTGTGTGTGTGTAAGCAAATATATGGATATAGATCCGACAGTATGAAGAAAAATATACGGAAAAACAAACAAAAATCCTAATATGCAATTATGCTGTTTTAATGTTAATATAATGTCATATATAATAACATGGAAGACTTCAAGCTTATACAAAAATATAAGAATCTATTGATCTCCGCGTATTCCTATAAGAACAGAAAGGATTTCTTAACGAACTGTTTATATGAGAAAATCGTTCAATCGAGCTTATCTAATATTTTGAAATCATCTTCGAATACGTTTTCACAACATCGCCCACGTGATGACGACGTGATCATATTTAAACGGGACGCTGATCTTATAAAAAATTTCAATTATCTGTTTGGATTAGTCTTGCTCTTGTGTCCATCGTCTTTTTCATGTTGAAGTGAATATAGTCTAATGTTGATTATGTTTTATGAATCTGTCCTGAAGATGGTCTATTAGACCGAAACGTCCGACGTTGACATTATATTAACACTAATACAGCATAATTGCATATTAGGATTTTTGTTTGTTTACCGTATATTTTTCTTATATATATATATATATATATATATATATATATATATATATATAATAAAGAGAAAGTGAAGTAAGATATATAATCCGGTGTTCTTATTAATTATTTTTATTTTTACAAAACAGTGCTCAATGCAAATCTACTGATCATAAATATTATAAATTTACTTATTTAAAATATGGTTCCATCGTATCCATAGAAACTAATATTATGAATGTGTGTTCTTATAAAACTCCGTAAATTTCAAAATAAGTTATTCCAAAATTAGCTTGAAAATGAAACAGGACTAGAAACTTTAATTTAATTCTATAAGTGAATTTGAAGTTTTTAGTTTCTGTTTTTGAAACATGTTAATTCCTGTGTAGCGATGGAACTATATTTTTTAAATATATATATATATATATATATATATATATATATATATGACTGAATAAATTACAGACATTATGTCTGCTAATTTTAACAAAATCCGTTCATACTCACAAATAACCTTCCGTGTATTGATAGTAAAGTATGAGAGAAATGTGCCATAGCTGATTAAATTTATTTTATTTACATTTCCCGAGTACTTTCGATCTTCTTCCAGTATCATCTTCAGGAGTGCAAGTAGTACAAAACTATATGTTGTTCATCGGTACAAGTATTTATACAAAACTGTGTGTTACAATCCATTATCGTAATTTTTCATTATGCTTTAAAATGAAAACGGTTGTCAATGTCCTGATATATATTTTTTGCACTACTATATATATATATATATATATTGCATTACTATATATATATTTTACTACTCTATATATATATATATATATTGCATTACTATATATATATTTTTATATATATATATATATATATATATATATACATATATATTGCATTACTATATATATATATTTTTGCACTACTATATATATATATATATATATATATATATATTGCATTACTATATATATATTTTTTTGCACTACTATATATATATATATATATATTGCATTACTATATATATATATTTTTTTGCACTATATATATATATATATATATATATATATTGCATTATATATATATATTTTTTTGCACTACTATATATATATAGATATATATATATATATATATATATATATATATATATATTATATTACTATATATATATATATATATATATATATATATATATATATATATATTTGCACTACTATATATATATATATATATATATAAGTGAGTGTGTGATGCACCCTGTATATGAGTTATTATTACAAATCAAATATGGATCGTAATTCGGCAGAATGATAAATTAAAGAACAAATATGAAATGTTTCACTTTCATATTTCAAAATTTCATCAGAGAATGAGATGTCGAGAAATGGAAGGACGACATTATGGTATTTTTACTTTTGTCTTTGATTTTCATTAATTTCTTGAAACTTCGAGGGGACGCGTCGTCTTTGCTTGAATTTGGAACGCCATAACTTATATTAACGTTTGTTTAACAAGCTGAATGCAAGTGAAACCCGATTATGCAATGAAATGACATCTATCTGAAATCAATGATCAGACTGTTGCATGCATTAGCCTTTTCAGTCATTGGTCCACAAATCTTGGATATTAACAACCGTCTGTTGAATATCTCTTCATGACGTAGACGATTATGGCTCTCCAGCATTTTTCTTTATTATCTGTGAATTAGCATAATTTCCTGTTAAAGATAGTGGTTTCTTTATGCCTTATCCTGCATTATTATTTGCCTTATTAATGTTTCTTATTTTCTAACGATATTTTCCGATCTATTAATACTTTGCTTAGTTTCAGTAAGACATATTTCGATATCCCTATACACTTTTAGATATCTGTTTCTCATTTTCCGCCCCTTTTTTATACACTGACCAGATTCTTGAATTTCTATACCTTTTAGACTTGACGTCCCCATTATGTCGCTTACACTTTGAGTCGTCTCTTTTGCTGAACACCATGCATTTTGTCGTCTTAATAGCCATTTCTTCCGGCTTTCTTCGATTATCTTATCTCAATTAATTATAAAATAATTCAAGCTTCATTATAATAGCTAAGAAGTAGATGCGACAGGCAACAATAAACTACAGAAGAACTCAAAATTAATCGCTGCATTTAAGTATTACATTAATATTTAAGCTTACCTTTTAAAAGTTGAACGATAATTCTTCTGCCTCTAATTTAAATACAATTTGATGTATGTAGGTCTTTACTTTCCGTATAAACAATTATTTTTATTTCATGAGTGGCTTTCGCTAGATTTCGCAATTAATTTCTATTATTCCCAAATTTATTTCCAAGTTATGAAAATCTTTATCGTACGAAAAAAAAAAAAATCGTCGCAAAAAAAATCAGGTAAAAAATCGCCGAAAACAATTGCGGCCAGGAATGTTTTTAATTTGCTCACGGAGTCGGCCTGATTCCAAAATGGTATGATATGTTGGGCTACGATCTCTAGGAGTAAAGTTGAAAACACGGACAATTGTATTTTGAAACACTAATTAGGGAACACTAATTTTTCATTTGAACATGAGCTATTGAAAGTTAGAGAGTTGTGTCCCTTTAATTATTTTATCAGTAGAAGCCAAGATGGCGGAATCCGAAAACAATCGCAGTAATGAAAACTTGGGTATCCAAAATTTCAGGATTACGGTAAACGATCATGGCTCTCCACAGTTTCCCTTTTTATTATCTGTGGATAAACGAAATTTCTTGGAAAGAGAGTAGAGTGTTTTTTTTGTCTCCTTCACAGTTTGAAGTACAGACTGGCTGTCAACCAAGGCTAGAGTTCCTAGTCTACTCTGATATTTAAATCCTATCCGGGTGATGTATGGGGGAGAAAATGCGGATACATGCCGTTTCCAGGGGCCTTAGCGCGAAAGTGAACGCAACAGACGAAGCGGGAATTTGAACTCAGTTCGTCGATTTCATTTTACGCAGTGATAACTTTTGCGCCAGCCGCACATCATCACGTCGCAAGTATAAGAAGTAATAAAGAAACCCATTATAGTGGCCTTGTGCCAGATCAAGCTAAAGTGGAACTACTGAACTCTCTCTTTCTAATCACTGTGCTACAATGAAGTCATTTGATAGTAAATAAATTTGCCTAGTCTGACACAAGGCTGCAACCTTGGACGCCCCAGAAAGGTCAGGACTCGCTCCAGTAATCTACTGAATGTTCTCGCTAACAGCGAAGCCATTTGATCGTTATTGAAATGAGCCTAGTCTGACATAAGGCCGCAATAATGGGCGCTCAAGGAAGACCAGATTTACTACAGTAGTGATTGTCTACTGAGATCTCTCGTTAACCCCTGTGCTACAGTGAAAACATTTGAAATATTCTAAAATTTCGCTAGTCTGACACAAGGCTACAAATGTGGGCGCCTAGAGAAATCCGAACTCGCTACTGCAATAATTGTCTACTAAATTCTCTAACCACTGCGTTTAAGTGAAGCAATTTGATAGTTATTAATATTATATTACCCTAGTCTGAGACAAGGCTAAAACAATGGGTGCCCAGAGAATTCTAAACTCTCTCGTTATCATCGACGATACAGCGAAGCCATATTTACTTAACCAAGTTTGACACAAAGCTACCACTGTGGGCGCTCAGAGAACCCAGAACCCATTACTATAGTAATTGTCTGTTGAATTCCCTCACTAAACATTATACTGGGGGGAGGCATTTGATAGTTATTCAAATTAGCCTCGTCTGACACAAGGCTACAACTGTGGGTGTCCAGAGAACCCAGAACTTACTAATGTAATAATTAGCTTCAGAAATCTCACGCTAACCACGATAGTATAACCAAGCCATTTGATATTTACTAAAATTATCCTAGTCTGACACAAGGCTACAGTTGTGGGCACGCAAAGAAACCGGAACTTTATAGGATATAAGCTCCTATATTTTACGGCCAATAAGTGAAGCACAAACAAGAGACGCTTACAAATAAATCTTATTAAATTCAGTAGATACGAAAACTTTTTTTTTTACAATTCTGTACAAACACGGCTCCAAATTAAATAAGTGGTTTCTGGAACCTGATTGGTTAGGACAAGTCACGTGATGTGCTTTAGACGAAGTCCGCACGTTTGAATTTCAAATGACTTGGAAATAGATCAGGGTTCGGGTTACTGAGTATATTCCCGCGCAAAACTCGGGTAGGATTCGTGAGCCGAGCACCGGATGTCAAATAGCGACCGTCCTGGGTATGACGATAAACTACATCATCTTTCTGTGTAAGACGATAAACTACATCCAACAGCAAGGCCTCTGATCAAGAGGTTTTGAGGGATGTGGAACCACCTCCTAATTGCTGGTGTTCCCATGTCCACCCTGACCCGGGGTGGTAGCACCTATTAGGGTCCCAGCTAAAGGCAAATAGTTAACCCCAAACTGGGGACAAACACTATGAAAGCGTAAAAATAGGTTTTAATACCAGTAATACATTAAAAAAAATATTACGAGTAATAAATTTTTAAAGGAAAAAATTATTACCAGCAATACATTTTTGAAAAAAAAATACTATTAGCAATAAAAATCTTTTCGGTATTAATAACCCATTGACGTTGATAAGCCGTAAAGCAAAACAAACGAAACTAAACCAAACAAATAACGATAAAAATGGTTCGTCAGCAACAGTCAGCGAGCAGATTTGCAACGACACATTAATGAAGGACAGTCGCCGAAATGCAGTCAGCGAACAAGACCAGGCCCCGATCAACAACATAGCCACATGTACCATAACAATGAGTCAGTCAGCAATGATTTTTCTACATACAAAAGTAAGTCTTGTCTTTTCCACGACAAAAGTAAGTCTTGTCTCCTCTCTCACGGTGCTTTAAAATTACTGCTATCGCTCGCAATCGGTCAACACATATGTTTCATTAGCGTATGCTTCACCCCCCTACTCACACATATTGGCGTACCATAGTACTTAATTATCTCACTTGCAACAAAACCCCTTTGAAACTTTGCAGACTCACCTGCGACAAATCATTTCGAACAATCGAACCATTGGTTTCTTCATGGCCGCAACAAATAACATTTTGTGTTTTATTTGTGGACACGACTTTCGAATTTTATTTTTCCACCTAAAATCCAGGTAGACTGACCCCACAACTGTAATAATTGGCCGCTGAACTCTCTCGCTAAGCACGTCGTTATATATGACTAAAATTAGCCTAGTCTGACACAAGGCTACAAGTGTGGATGCCACGGGATGATTGAGTTCCTGAAATGTTTATCGACTTAGCTGTCTCGCTAAGCTATTCACTATATTGAAGCCATTTAATATTTACGAAGTCGCAAATATGGACGACGAACTCGTAGCAAATTCATTACTATCTTAGAAAGATTGCGAATTTTATTTGTTTTCCATTCCTCCTTGGCGAATCTGTTTTTCATTAAGCTGTGCCTTTATTAATTCTTCTTGTCTGAAGTCAAAGATGGTAAAGTTATACAAGTGTATAGTTCTATTCTAATGAAAAACTTTTCCCAGGTAAATTTCCCGGTGTAAGGTGAAAATAATTCATTTCTCTACGGATTTATTCACAAAATGAAAAATTAAATTCGGTAAAAAAATAATGTCACCACAAAAAAATCTGCAAATTTGAACCTTCGTTCCCGCAATATGACTTTGTGCCAAAAGGACGTTTTTTTTTATTCTCATGTCACCGCTATTCACTCTTGGACAATGTTCATTGTTTTAAAAAGCGATGATTAGAAATGGAATAAAACTTAAACATATAATGAAAGTGAATTTTATATATATATATATATATATATATATATATATATATATATATATATATATATTTATTTCTAGGGAATTTACAACAAAAATTAAACAGTTTTTATTTATTAGATTGTTAATTTAGAAAAATATATTTCTATTTATAAGCTTCTAAAAATCTACACCCTATAATTGCAAACCAACTAATACAATGCAATGTTTATCATGTATCAATTTATTAAGCAATATATATGAAGCATTTTTTTATTCATAAATTGACAAAAAATTACTAAATAAAAGAATATTAATTCTCTCTGCAATTTTTATTGCTTTAAAAAAAGATGATTAGAATTTTAATAAAACTTCAGTTCATGTTGAATGTGAATTTATATATTTTTTGTTCTTCAGAATTTAATTTACAACAAAATTGAAACACTATTTATTTATTAGATCGTTTATTTATATGGATAATTTTGTATTGACAACATTATAATAATAATTTAATCTTACTTATTATAAAACCCAGTTTGTGTGTGTGTGTCTGTACGCTTATATATTGGATCGGATTTCCTACCGATTTCAACAAAACTTCACAGGACTACGTAAAATTACCTTCTGGTGGTTCTGACAAATTTGGAAAATTGGAAAAACACAATTGTTTTTGCACGAAATCAATTTGAAAACACGATAAGACATGATTCGGTCACCAGAATGAAAGGGGGACAACTCATCTCGAGTTATACTTATTATAAAACCCAGGTTGGTTGTGTGTATGTGTTCGTTTATATATGGGATCGGATTTCCTACATTTTTCAACCGATTTCAACAAAACTTCACATTTTTTTTTTGGCAGGTAGTGTTTCTTATTGTCTTGCACACTTTTTTCTTTATTTTTACATTCAGAATGCTTTAAAAATTCCATTTACAAGACAATTGTTTATAATAAAATTCTATTCAATCGGTAGACTTATAACGATTGAAAACAATGTTTTTCTTTGAGTTTGGGTTTAACCAATTCGTAAAAAAAACAAAAATCAAAAAAACTAATTAAGACATGCGTGTCCGTCAACTTTAAACAATAATCTTTGTCAATTTTATTTTTCAGTCTTTATGATGGTCGATACTTGATCTATCTCTTACTGTTACATCCCCGGGCAACGCCGGGCTCTACTGCTAGTAACTAATACAATGTAATATCTATCATTTACCTATTTATAAAGAAATATATAACCAATTTTTTATTTATAAACATTTACTAAATTATTAAAATATGTGAACCAACTATAAGAAAATCCTTGTTATTTGCCATTTGAAAAATTTTGAATCAATTGGTAATGTTTTGACAATAATTCCAATAAACAGTATAATAAATTGTTTAAATAAACAATTTAATAAATAATGTTTATTATTTTTATTGTCAATTCTCAAGAACAATGTAAAAAGAAGTTGTCTTTTGCTTTTAAATGTAAATAAATCGTTCACTAATTTACAATCACCTGAAGAGATGCATTAATACACATCGAAACACGACTGCAATTGTGTAGCGATTTTGACATGTTTTCGATGTAATATCCTAAAATAAAAGAATATTGCTCTACTTTATATTGAGCTCTCTTTTAAATTAAATGTTACGAACATTGGAATTGGACCCTCTTCGTTCTCATCTTATCTGAACAATGAAAATATATAAATTCACTTTCATATTTTTAGATTTTATTACAGTTCTAATCATGGCTTTTTAAATCATTGCCAAGGAGTGGAAGTAGTTAAAATAATAGCGGTGTCATGGAAAAAACCGTCCTTTTGACACTCCGTTTTTTAAACAACAATGTGAAAATGATGACAAATGGATTTAAACCACTAATAATAATCGCTATTCCCAATACTGTACTAGTTCAAGATATAGCCAGATGTAGGCTAAAAGATTGTCTAGCGCCAATATATTAATAAGGATAATAGGTCTGCTTGTGTTTAAAATCAGCATTCGAAATCCCATTTTTAGGTATTGAGTCTGTTAATTACCACAAAAGGTCAAATGTGTGGAAATATTGATTTAGTTATGTCTGACACAAGGTCAAATAAATGGGGAAGCGAGATTTCAAAATTTCATGTTAACACAAAAATTTGTATATTAATTTGATAACTTATTGTTCTGTTTTTTTTCTATTGTTATATCCATCTCGCTAGGATCAGAGTGTAGTATCTGTTCAGTCCCGAACATGTCTGAACTGGAATCAGTTACGACTTCTGGGTGAGTTGGAATCGATTGATAATTATCGTGCTTAAATAGTGTTTATTATTTTTGTTTTTTAATTCTCAGAAACAAAGAAGATGTATGAATGCACTTTTATCATATGTTTAGGTTTTATTAAAATTCTAATTATCGCTTTTCAAATCAATGAACTTCGCTTAAGAGTGAAGGGAGTTATAATAATAGCGGTGTCAAGGGAAAACGTCCTTTTGGCACTCTGTCGTTTTTTTTTTGTGGGGAGGAGACGAAGTTGGAAGATTGTCGTTTACTAAGTACATCATTCATCCAGATGGAGGAGGAGGAGGAGGAGAAGAAGAAGAAGTGAAGAAAAGATAGAAGCAAAAAGAAGACTGAGGAAGAAGACGAAATAAAAAGAACAGAGAGAGAGAGAGAGAGAGAGAGAGAGAGAGAGAGAGAGAGAAAAGAAGAATGAAGAAGAAAAAGAAGAAAAGATGAAGAAAAAGAAGAAGAAAGAACTGAAGAAGAGATAAAAGTAAAAAGAAGAAGAAATAAAAAGGAGGAGAAAAGAAGAAAAAGAAAAAGAAGAAAAAGAAGAAAGACCTGAAGAAGAGACAGTTAGAAGCAAAAAGAAGAAAGAGAAAGAAGAAGAAATAATAAGAAGGGAGAAGTCCTGAAGAAGAGATAGATAGAAACAAAAAGGAGAAAGAAGAATTAATAATAATAATAATAATAATGAGAAGAAGAAAAAGAAGAAAAAAGACCTGAAGAAGAGTTAGTTAGAAGCAAAAAGAAGAAGAAGAAGAAGAAAGAACTGAAGAAGAGATAGAAGCAAAAAGAAGAAGAAGAAGAAGAAGAAATAAGAAGAAGAAGAAGAAGAAGAAATAAGAAGAAGAAGAAGAAATAATAATAAGAAGAAATAAGAAGAAGAAGAAGAAAAAGAAAAAGAAGAAGAAGAAAGAACTGAAGAAGAGATAGAAGCAAAAAGAAGAAGAAGAAGAAGAAATAAGAAGAAGAAGAAGAAGAAGAAAAAGAAGAAGAAGAAGAAGAAAGAACTGAAGAAGAGATAGAAGCAAAAAGAAGAAGAAGAAGAAGAAGAAGAAGAAATAATAATAATAAGAAGAAATAAGAAGAAGAAGAAGAAGAAAAGAAAAGAAGAAGAAGAAGAAAGAACTGAAGAAGAGATAGAAGCAAAAAGAAGAAGAAGAAGAAGAAGAAGAAGAAGAAGAAATAAGAAGAAGAATAAGAAATAAGAAGAAGAAGAAGAAGAAAAAGAAGAAGAAGAAGAAGAAAGAACTGAAGAAGAGATAGAAGCAAAAAGAAGAAGAAGAAGAAGAAATAAGAAGAAGAAATAAGAAGAAGAAGAAGAAAAAGAAAAAGAAAAAGAAGAAGAAGAAGAAAGAACTGAAGAAGAGATAGAAGCAAAAAGAAGAAGAAGAAGAAGAAGAAGAAGAAAAAGAAGAAGAAGAAGAAGAAGAAAGAACTGAAGAAGAGATAGAAGCAAAAAGAAGAAGAAGAAATAAGAAGAAGAAGAAGAAGAAGAAAAAGAAGAAGAAGAAGAAGAAAGAAGAAGAAGAGAAGAAGCAAAAAGAAGAAGAAGAAGAAGAAATAAGAAGAAGAAGAAGAAGAAGAAGAAGAAGAAGAAGAAGAAGAAAAGAAGAAAGAAGAAAAAAAAAGAAGAAGAAGAAATAAGAAGAAGAAGAAGAAAAAGAAAAGAAGAAGAAGAAGAAAAAGAAGAAGAAGAAGAAGAAAGAACTGAAGAAGAGATAGAAGCAAAAAGAAGAAGAAGAAGAAATAAGAAGAAGAAGAAGAAGAAGAAAAAGAAGAAGAAGAAGAAGAAGAAAGAACTGAAGAAGAGATAGAAGCAAAAAGAAGAAGAAGAAGAAGAAGAAATAATAATAAGAAGGAGATGTTAAGACTAATATTGAAGTATGTACGTAGAAATCTGTTCCACAAAGTTCTCGTTCTTCGGACAAATCTGTGCGAATAGAACCATCTACCTAGGATCAGAGTGTAGTATCTGTCCAGTCCCTAACCTGTCTGAACTGGAATCAGTTACGACTTCTGGGTGGGAAGCTACACCAGCTTTTCTTTGTTGGGATACTGCGCTCTCAATCTATAATAATAATAATAATAATTGTGTAGTCATTGGTAATCTTTAGATGTGTACATGAAATAAGCTTTGGCGTAAAGTTTCGTAAGAACGAAAATACTTTTAATATAACCAAATTTTCTTGAACTCAAGAGTCAAAAGCATATTAGCAGATATGAAAAAGAAGTGAATTAAGGTCTTACTTGATAACTAACATGCTCATACATTATGTTTGTGATGTGGCTTCAGCATATAAGGCAAGAGAAAATGGTAATTTTGATTTCAGCCTTTTCCTTATAAGTTTAATAATAATAATAATGACTAAGAGATCTCGTTTAAATTACCCGGATTTAATAATAATTTCTTCATGCTGCACTCTGTACATTTCAACCGATGACCATTCCTAGATAATTATAAGAAAGATAAGATAGTCTCTTTTAAAAATAATGAAATGTCCTCAACAGATCATTAGGTCACGTAACATGAATTAACTCTTCACTACAAACAACCCCTCACTTTATTTAAGATGACTCCACCTCCAACCCCTCACTTTATCACACTCTCTTTTTATTCTCCCTCTCTTTCTTTTTGCTTTACTCACTATGTCCCTCTCTCTTTCTTTTCCCTCTCAGATGCTCAAAAGAGGCTGGTTTCCCTAAGTCTGTAACAAATTCACAAAAATTAAAAAAAAAAAAAAAAATGAAATATTGGGTCCTGTCACTGGATCTAACAAACGACTTTATCCACTGAGCCATGTGTCCTCGAGGACAAAGAGTGTGAGTTCAGTACCCGGTTAAGGCAGTGGAGAACTTGGGGAGGGGAATTAACAGGAGATAACTGATAAGTGACATCCATTAGACATGGTACGTGGAACTAGAACAGTCTACTCCAGTGAGTGAAATAAAGGGTTCAGTTCGACATTCCAACCACCTGAAGAAGGCCGGAGAGTACAACGGCCGAAACCTTGTAATAAATATGGCGACAAACATGAGGAAATTGTCCGAATAATGTAAATAGTGTACATAATACTTCATCTAAGAAATATAGAAAGATACCGAAGGATGATAAATATAAATGAGGAAAATAGTCCGAAAAATGAGGACAATAGTCCGAATAATGTGGCAACAAAAGATGAGGACAAAATAATGTAAATACTGTACATAATACCTCATCTTAGAAATATAGACAGATACTGAAGAGTGACAAAATATCTGCAACAAAGATGAGGACAAAATTGTCCAAATAATGTAAATAGTGTACATAATGCCCTCATCTCATCTATAGAAATATAGACAGATACTGTAAAGGGTGATAAATATAGCAACAAAGATGAGGACAATAGTCTGAATAATGTAAATAGTGTACATAATACCTGATCTCAGAAATGTAGACAGATACTGAAGGGTGATAAATATGGCGACAAAGATGAGGACAATAGTCCAAATAATGTAAATAGTGTACATAATGCCTCATCTCAGAAATATAGACAGATACTGAAGGGTGATAAATATGGCAACAAAGATGAGGACAATAGTCCGAATAATGTAAATAGTGTATATAATACCTCATCTCAGAAATATAGACAGATACTGAAGGGTGATAAATATGGCGACAAAGATGAGGACAATAGTCTGAATAATGTAAATAGTGTACATAATACCTGATCTCAGAAATATAGACAAATATTAATGTTAATAATATAGTTAAATCATTTGATTTGTATATTAAATTAGCTTTGGTAATTGAAAATATGAAAATAAAATTGATACACTCTAATATCCAATTTTATTTTAAGAAGTTTAAAATCTTGACTGAAATGAAAAAAAATGTCTTGGAAGAATTTAAGAATGGCGATGCTGTAAACCTTTCGTCTGCCTGCCCACCTTGCTATCACTCAGACAGTATCCAAATGCAAGATGTCCAAATAAAGTTATGAACGCGATGTGCGCTCTTTCTCCGTTTTTTCCACATAATGAATCGAAGCCTGTCAAACGCAGAGGTTAACATTTTGTCGGAGATTACTTCGGAAAATTGGTTCTGAGAAATGTCCGTCGAAAAACTGAGTCTAAACATCATGAAATCAAAGGAACGCCTAATTGAGCGACAGGTTTGGAATTTTCCCAGGAAAGATGATGCATGGAAAAAACCGCATTTTCCAAAAGATTGTCGTCGCAGACATTCATACATATAATAGCTCCGTACTGTCAGTAATCACAGGATAAATTCATGACCACGGACAATCCCTTTCTTCCTGATTTTCAATGCATTTTTATAGTAAATTCATTAGTAATGCATTTACATTATACATATAATAGCCCTATTCTATCAGTAATGCTTGCATTCATTCCTGACCACTGACAATCCCTTTCTTCCTGATTTTTAATGCATTTTTATAGTAAAATCATTAGTAATGCATTTACATTATGCATATAATAGCCCTATTCTATAAGTAATGCTTGCATTCATTCCTGACCATTGACAATCCCTTTCTTCCTGATTTTCAATGCATTTTTATAGTAAAATCATTAGCAATGCATTTACATTATACATATAATAGCCCTATTCTATCAGTAATGCTTGCCTTCATTCCTGACCACTGACAATCCCTTTCTTCCTGATTTTTATTGTAAAATTGTTATCAATGTATTTGTTGTGTGTTGAAACATTTCCCGAAATTCGTCATTCTTGTTTTTTTTTGTCATTTGTGTAAGAGAGAGAGAGAGAGAGAGAGAGAGAGAGAGAGAGAGCAACTACCATAAACCGGAAGCTTATTTATTTAGCCGTTGAATAGTTGCGTATTGAATCATTTTTGTTTTTCAGAGCCGATATTCCCGCCTTTCAAATGCGATGGTTTAGTTCTTTCGCGTATAACGTTAAAACGGGGATTGTATCATGTATTTCGTTACGATGCATTGTCTTCTATAACATACCAATCCCTGTCCGGGTGAATAGAAAAAGAAAAGGTTAGGTTAAGAAGAAAGAAAGGCTATAGGCCACACCGTAAGGAGACAAAAATTAATTATTAATTTGGTGCTGGTTGTACCAAGTTAGGCTCACGTGTAACATAATATTTAACGGCGCAGAAAGTGGAATTTTTGAGCTGAGGCCAGTTTCCGTTCTCATCTATTGTCTTCACTTACATCCTTTCGCCCTCCCTCTATGTATTAAATGGCAGGAATGCCTGGACTCTCTAGCCATGGCAAGGTAGTAAGGAGACTTACAGATCAAGTAAAATTCAGAATCTGTGGAGAAGGCAAGGCAAAGACAAACAATATGGTGTGCGGGTGGCGTAAAAATTATCGCCGCGTGAAGTGAAATCAGGGAACCAAGTTTAATTTCCCCCATCGCGTCGGTTGCGTTCACTTTTGTGTTAATGCCCTCAAAACGGCATGCATCCGCCTTCTCTCTCCCCGCCTCGGGTTTAAAAATCAGATTAGATTCAGAAATCTAGCCTTGGTTGGCAGCCATTCTAGGAGAAGGAGTTCCTTTATTCCAAGCTGTGGAGAAGGCAATGGGAATCCACCATCTTTTCCAAAAATACACTTTCATCCACAGATACTAAAATAAGGCAGTCGTGGATAGACATGACCGCTTATGTGGTGAAGGGACATGAATGTAGAAATATGGTGAATACGAAGGTGTGTTTAAAAATAATTTCCAATTTATTCAATTATCTATTCGCCATTATATTCAAATGAATTCTTGCCTCTCACCAGGCATTTCTTCCATGACATTTCAGTAAAATTTCGTAGGTTTTGTTGGGAAAAATGTTTTTGACGATCTCTTAAATTTCCGATACCTTTTGAGTAAAATTCTTTGTCTTTGATGGCAATAATATAAGTACCAGATGGCTATAAAAAGGATTATTTATGACTAATTTCTTTAAATTAGTCACTGACTATTGATTGTGTCACGTGGTAATAATTTTAAGTAAAATGATGCACTGAAATAAGTTTTCTTCTCCTAGGCTAAATAATCGTTTTAAGTTCTCTGAATATCGGTTCAATAAATTTTCGTGTATCAAATTTATTCTTCAAAAAGTAAAGTTACATTTTATTCAATTATATAGTCATCATTATTTGCCACTTATCAGGAAGCACTTCGAAATGAACAGATTGAAAATGATAGAGAGAGAAAGAGAGAAGAGAGAGAGAGAGAGAGAGAGAGAGAGAGAGGAAGAGAAAATGAGTGAGAACAAGAGATGAATAGATAGAGAAGGATAAAGAGGAAGAGATAAAAAGAGAGAGAATAAAAGTGAGAGAGAAAGAGAAAGAGAGAGAGAGATTGATAAACAGACTGAGAATGATAGAGTGAATGAGAGACTGAGAATGATAGAGATATGAACAGGCTAGGAATGCTAAAGAGAGAGAGAGAAAGACAGAGAAAGAGAGATAAACAGACTGGGAATGATAGAGAGAGAGAGAGAGAGAAAGGGAGAGAGAGAGAGAGAAAGGGAGAGAGAGAGAGAGAAAGGGAGAGAGAGAATGAGAGGGAGAGATGAACGGACTGAGAATGATAGAGAGAGTGAATGACAGACTGCGAATGATAGAGAGAGAGATGAACTGACTGCGAATGGTAGAGAGAGAGAGAGAGAGAGATGAACAGACTGGGAATGGTAGAGAGAGAGAGAAAGAGAGAGAGAGATGAACAGACTGGGAATGGTAGAGAGAGAGAGAGAGCGAGAAAGAAAGAGAGAGAAAAGGAGAGAGAGATGAACAGACTGGGAATGGTAGAGAAAGGGAGAGAGAGATGAACAGACTGAGAATGGTAGAGAGAGAAAGAGAAAGGGAGAGAGAGATGAACAGACTGAGAATGGTAGAGAGAAAGAGAGAGAAAGGGAGAGAGAGATGACCAGGTGGGAATGGTAGAGAGAGAGAGAAATGGAGAGAGAGATGAACAGACTGGGAATGGTAGAGAGAGAGAGAGAGAGAGAGGGAGAGAGAGATGAACAATGGTAGAGAGAGAGAGAGAGAGAGAGACAGAGATGAACAGACTGAGAATGGTAGGGAGAGAGAGAGAAAGGGAGAGAGAGAGATGAACAGACTGGGAATGGTAGAGATAGAGAGAGAGAGAGAGAGAGAGAGAGAGAAAGAAAGAGAGAGAAAGGGAGAGAGAGAGATGAACAGACTGGGAATGGTAGAGAGAGAGAGAAAAAGGGAGAGAGAGAGGAACAGACTGAGAATGGTAGAGAGAGAGAGAGAGCGAAAGGGAGAGAGAGATGAACAGATTGGGAATGGTAGAGAGAGAGAGAGAGAAAGAAAGAGAGAGAAAGGGAGAGAGAGAGATGAACAGACTGGGAATGGTAGAGAGAGAGAGAGAGAAAGGGAGAGAGATGAACAATGGTAGAGAGAGAGAGAGAGAAAGGGAGAGAGAGATGAACAGACTGGGAATGGTAGAGAGAGAGAGAGAAAGAAAGAGAGAGAAAGGGAGAGAGAGAGAGATGAACAGACTGGGAATGGTAGAGAGAGAGAGAGAGAAAGGGAGAGAGAGATGAACAGACTGAGAATGGTAGAGAGAGAGAGAACGAACGGGAGAGAGAGATGAACAGATTGAGAATGGTAGAGAGAGAGTGAGTAAGGGAGAGAGAGATGAACAGACTGAGAATGGTAGAGAGAGAGAGAGAGAAAGGGAGAGAGAGATGACCAGGTGGGAATGGTAGAGAGAGAGAGATAAATGGAGAGAGAGATGAACAGACTTGGAATGGTATAGAGAGAGAGAGAGAGAAAGTGAGAGAGAGATGAACAGACTGGGAATGGTAGAGGGAGAGAGATAGAGAGAGAGAATTTTGTTCTTTACTTCTTGAAGAATAAAGTTGATTCACGAAAACATAAATAATTATGACACCTCGACAATTACAGACCTTAAAACAATTACTTGGTTATAGACTGGGTCCTTGGTTGGCAACCAGTATAGGAGAAAGAAATTTTGAATTCAAAACCACCTGCTGCCTTGTAGAAGGTAAATTCAAAGACAAATCCACTTCTGAGACGCGGGAACCAGCAAGCCATTTCAGTATTCTGCCTGGAATGTCGTCATGAGCACCAATTGTGGTATGGGGGGGGAGGAGGGAGTGGTGATTACACCGGCGCTAATTGAATAAAATGATTGAATAAAGTTGATATCATGAAGCGTGTAGCCGGAAGGGAGTTCCACAAGCGAGAAGTGCGAGAAAAGGAACAGTTAGCATATTCGATATATGACTGACGAAGCAGATTTTTCCTGTAGTAGGTTGCCATTTCTTTCTTCGATAGACCAGTTGCCATCCATGACTATAGAACTCGGTCTGTCCTGCTGGGGGTGGAGGGAGGAGAAGAAGAGTATTCATACTTTTCCCAAGGGCATTAACACGTAAGTGAATGTAATGAATTCGACTGGAATTCGAACCCGGATCTCCGATTCCTCACTCCCAGCCGCTATCCATTAATCCATCGGCCAGCATAGCTCAGTCGGTAGAGCATCATAAAGAGGATTCATATAAGCAATCTGGTGATAAGCTTAGTAAATAGTAAATATCTACATAAGGGAGACTGATATAGAGTAATGGTTAACGAGCTAGTCTCACAGACCATCGCTAGTGTAGAGAGTTTGATCCTCACTGGGTGCCTCACTATTATGGCCTTGTGCTAAGCCAAGTAAATATCTATACAGGTAGAATGACATAGAGCAATGGTTAACGAGTCAGACACACAGACAATTGCTACTGTAGCGAGTTTGAACCTCACTGAGTGCTCAACTATTATGGCCTTGTGCTAAGCTAGGTAAATATCTATACTGGTAGACTGACATAGAGCAATGGTTAACGAGCTAGTCTCACGGCCCATCGCTATTGTAGAGAGTTTGATCCTCACTGGGTGCCTCACTATTATGGCCGTGTGCTAAGCCAAGTAAATATCTATACAGCTATACTGACATAGCGCAATGGTTAACGAGTCAGACGAACAGACAATTGCTAGTGTAGAGAGTTTGATCCTCACTGGGTGCCTCACTATTATGGCCTTGTGCTAAGCCAAGTAAATATCTATACAGGTAGAATGACATAGAGCAATGGTTAACGAGCTAGTCTCACAGGCCATCGCTATTGTAGAGAGTTTGATCCTCACTGGGTGCCTCACTATTATGGCCTTGTGCTAAGCCAAGTAAATATCTATACAGGTAGAATGACATAGAGCAATGGTTAACGAGTCAGATGCACGGACAATTGCTACTGTAGCGAGTTTGAACCTCACTGAGTGCTCAACTATTATGGCCTTGTGCTAAGCTAGGTAAATATCTATACTGGTAGACTGACATAGAGCAATGGTTAACGAGCTAGTCTCACAGGCCATCGCTATTGTAGAGAGTTTGATCCTCACTGGGTGCCTCACTATTATGGCCTTGTGCTAAGCCAAGTAAATATCTATACAGGTAGAATGACATAGAGCAATGGTTAACGAGTCAGACGCACAGACAATTACTACTGTAGCGAGTTTGAACCTCACTGAGTGCTCAACTATTATGGCCTTGTGCTAAGCTAGGTAAATATCTATACTGGTAGACTGACATAGAGCAATGATTAACGAGCTAGTTTAACAGAGCATCGCTAGTGTAGAGAGTTTGATCCTCACTGAGTGCCCAACTATTATGGCCTTGTGCTAAGCTTCAGTCAGTTATGTGTCATGCGTGACACATGCTTAGGTGATCATCTATCTTTTGATACATCATTGATGAAGCAGATTTTTCCAGTAGTAGGTTGCTATTTCTTTCTGGGGTTAGACCAGTTGCCATCCAAGTCTCCTGCTATTTACTCATAGCTAGAGGGAGAAGAAGAGGATTCATGCCTTTCCCAAGGTTCTTCGTCGTCGTCGTCTTCTTCTTCTTCTTCGTTTCTTCTTCTTCGTTTTTTTTTCTTCTTCATTTTTTTCTTCTTCTTCGTTTCTTCTTCTTCATTTTCTTCTTCTTCTTCAATCGAGACTCACAAGACTTTTTAAAGAGCGTGTCTTACTAGACTTTGAGGAACTCATCGTGCATTTGGTTTCAATGAAATTTCGAAAAATGCACTTTTTAAGCTGCTTTGGAACTGGTTTTAATCTTCGGTTGTTTTTCAATAAAATACCGATTCGTAATTTCGCTCTCTACTTTTTTAAAGAAGCCTAACCCCCCAAAGGTATTTTCTTGAGGCCCCTCGGGTTTCGAGGGGGCGCCATTGTATGTAAGATAGATTCGCACGACACAGTGGACCAAACTTAATGACCAGCTGACTTAGCAATTATGTAATTTTGATATAAAACGTTTCGGCGTAGAAACAAAAATTTTCACAGCATCAGTCTCATGACCGAGTGTGGTCGAAGGGTTGCTGCGCAGCTAAGCATTTGACTGGCTCCCTCCATAAGTCTCCGTGTATTAGTCGACACAGAGACGTTAACAGGCTATTTTTCCATCACTCTGCCTGTTCTTTTGCCTAAACTGATAGCTCGTAGGATGGCAGTTGGAAGAGTGTTGCGTCTTATAACGTGTCTGTATTACTTGAACTTTCCCTTCTTGTGCCTCTTTCTTGTCTGATGGTATCTGTCGCTGCACGATCTGTGATACGGTCTACGAGGGTTCCGTAGCATCTCATTTCAAATACTTGGATGCTTCTCTGCAGTTCAATGGAATAGAATTCACTCGCAATGACAAACCGGTAATAAGAAAACGGGAAAAAGAAACTCACCCCAGCCGAGCAAATAACAGAGCCGGACAGTGATCTGTCCGGACACAAACGTCCTCACGATCATCGTGTAGAGGTAGACGCCTTCACATAACATCCAAGAAAAGTTGCTCAATAATGTGTATTGGGCCAGAACGTGAAGGCATTTGCAAATCAACTAAAACAAAAGAGAAAATAGAAGATGAAAAGATTATTGAAATTAAGAACAAAAAAAAACCCCAAAAAAAAACAAAAACAAAAAATCATTGCGGAAAGAAAAGAAAAAAAAGAAAAAAGATAACTGGTAATCTCATAGGAGTTGAGGGGAAATCCCAACAGGAATCTATCTATCTATCTATATTGCGATGTTAGTCTCTCTTTCAGTCTCTATCCCTCTCTATCTATCTCAGTCTCTTTATATCTATCTATGTTAGTCTCTCTCTCAATCTCTCTCTCTCTCTCTATCTATCTATCTATCTATCTGTGTTAGTCTCTCTCAATCTCCCCGTCTATCTATCTATCTATCTATCTATCTATCTTAGTCTCTATCTTTATCTCAGTCTCTATCTATCTTTCTCAATATCTATCTATCTATCTATCTATCTATCTATGCCAGTCTCTCTGTATATCTATCTATCTATCTATCTATCTATCTATCTATCTATCTATCTATCTATCTATGTTAGTCTCTTTCTCAATCTCTGTGTGTCTATCTCAGTATCTATCTATCTATCTATCTATCTATCTATCTATCTATCTATCTATCAGTCTCTTTATATCTATCTATCTATCTATCTATCTATCTATGTTAGTCTCTTTCTCAATCTCTCTCTCTCTCTATCTATCTATCTATCTATCAGTCTCTTTATATCTATCTATCTATCTATCTATCTATCTATCTATGTTAGTCTCTTTCTCAATCTCTCTCTGTACCTATCTATCTATCTATCTATCTATATATCTATCTATCTATCTATCTATGTCTCTTTCTCAATCTCTCTCTGTGTCTATCTATCTATCTATCTATCTATCTATCTATCTATCTATCTATCTATCTTTCTCAATCTCTCTCTGTGTCTATCTATCTATCTATCTATCTATCTATCTATCTATCTATCTATATCTATCTATCTATCTATCTATCTATCTATCTATGTTAGTCTCTTTCTCAATCTCTCTCTCTCTCTCTCTATCTATCTATCTATCTATCTATCTATCTATTTCACTCTGTTCATATCTATTTATCTGACGCATCTCCACTCACTGTTAAGGCCCAGAAAAACGGCGCATTGGTGCCACATGCATTGAGCGAGAGAAACAACTAGGCTGGGGGTCAAGCTAGTTTACTAGCTTGACCACCAGCCTTATTATGGATAGAAAGAAAGAGCTCGGTTAGGAAGTTCTGCCGCACACGCCATATTCTCCATCAAACTTCTACATCTTTCGCCTTTTGACACTTTAAGGGGTGTTTCATTCAACAACAATGTTGAGCTTAGAACGTGGCTTGAGGAATTTTTCCAGTCCAAACTTAGTGATTTCTATCATCGAAGCATTGAACAGTCAGTGGCAGGAAGTCGTAAATAAGGAAGGAGTGTACATTGTTGAAAGATTCCTCAGAACTATTAATAAAAACTATTAGCCTAGAACTTACTGTGAATTGATCAGACCTTGTTGCCAATCTCGTACTGTACTGAAATATATAAAGTCCATGAAAGCATTTACAGAAAAGGCAGAGGAAGTTTTCATTACGGCGGAGGGAAATTGACTAAAGCCGAGATGCTAGGTCAGGACCAATAATATTACAAATGTGGCAATACTATTCAAAGCAAAGGCAATTGGTAGACTTATAACTATATAGCGAGTAACCTACCTAAGGGGCTTGTGTAAATGGATGGCAGAACATGGACTGGTAAGAATAGTAAAAAGACAAACATTGCTAAGACCTACAAAGGATAGGACATTGTGGAGAGACATGTCCTGAAGGGGAAGAGGGAAACAGCGAATAACCTACATAAAGAGCTTGTGTAGATGGATGGCTGAACATGGACTGGTAAGGATAGCAAAAAGACAAACATTGCTAAGAGCTACAAAGGATAGGACGTTGTGGAGAGACATGTCCTGAAGGGGAAGAGGGAAACAGCGAATAACCTACATAAAGCAAAAAGACAAACATTGCTAAAGCTACAAAGGATGTGTAGATGGATGGCTGAACATGGACTGGTAAGGATAGCAAAAAGACAAACATTGCTAAGAGCTACAAAGGATAGGACGTTGTGGAGAGACATGTCCTGAAGGGGAAGAGGGAAACAGCGAATAACCTACATAAAGAGCTTGTGTAGATGGATGGCTGAACATGGACTGGTAAGGATAGCAAAAAGACAAACATTGCTAAAGCTACAAAGGATAGGACGTTGTGGAGAGACATGATCTGAAGGGGTAGAGGGAAACAGCGAATAACCTACATAAAGAGCTTTTCTAAATGGATGATTGAATATGGACTGGTAAGGATAGTAAAAGTTAAACATTGCTAAAAGATGTGAAGGATAGAATTCTCTGTATTGAGGCAACAATTTTATCTTTAAGACAAATGTTATTTAAAACGACAGACATTTTGTGGCGAATAATTTTAACGATCCATTTTTCCAACTTACGAATAATACTCCTCAGAAATTGTCCGCAGTTCATTTCGGATGAAAAGTACATGAAATATTGTCTAAGTTTTCAATATTCTTATGTCTTTATCAGGGTAGGTAGAGACAATTTGGGAGTTTAGTAAAATTCTAAAATGGCGTAACAACGCTAGTTTTTAAATAAGCTTTTAGAAGTATGTGATGAAAGTGCATAGGTCAGAGGTTGGGATCTAAAGTCGTAGAATTAATGAGTATTGTAATAAGGAATGTTGTGATATAAGCGTGGTATTTAAAGATACATTTAAGGATGCGAACTTTTAAATTATAATTGCTTTTATTTATTGATGTTTATTTTTGTTGTATGAGAACTGCTTCAAGAATCATAAGTCTCTTTTTACTATTTGATTTTGTTTGCATTTCGGGATTCTTTGCGAGTAGCTGTCTAATTTTACTATGATTCTTATACGGCTTATTGATATATTGTCTGCTGGCACTGTTGACGCTCGGTGGCAAGTGAGTCTCCCGAAAAGTGTGGTTGTGGTATATCCTATGTAAGACATTTTTTCTATTTACAGGTAGACTTTCTCTGATCTGGCAATTATATTCGTACAAAATATTAGTCTGATATAGATGGTTGAAAATTCAGGAGATATTATTTTTAAATAATATTCCTCAGAAATTGTCTGCAGTTTATTTCGGATGAAAAGTACATGAAATATTGTCTAAGTTTTCAATATTCTCATGTCTTTATTAGGGGAGGTAGAGACAGAGTTTAGTAAAAATATGAAATGGTGTAACGAAGCTATTTTTAAAATAAGCTTTTAGAAGTATGCGATGAAAGCACAAATGACACAGGTTAGATTCTAAAGTCATAGAATTAATGAGTGTTGTAAGCAAGGAATGTAGCAGTGATGTGACATGCTTCTTTTTAAAGATACATTTAATGATGCAAGCTCTGTTTTTATTTATTGATGTTTGTTTTTGTTTTATGGGTATTGCTTCAAGAATCATAACTCTGCTTTTACTATTTGATTTTGATTGTATTTTAATATACTTTGCGTGTATCTGTGTAATGTTACTATGGTTCATATCCTACTTATCAATGTGTCTGATGGCACTATGGTTCGCTCGGTGGCAAGTGAGTCTCCGTGAAAGTGTAGTTGTGGTATATCCTATGTAATACGTTTTTCTTTTCTTTTTTGCTTACAGAGAAAAATTCTGCGAGTTGGCAAGTATATTCATATCCAACATTGTCCTTATATAGGGGTTTAAAATTTGGAAGATATTATTTTTAATAACTAAGTTTCTAGTTTAGAATTTTTTGTGGTAAATAAGGACATGGATGTATTTATTTTTGTCGACTGGCTTTATATATCGATGTATGATGATTTTTATTGCTGCTCCGCCATTTTTGTAACTGTGGTGAATTTGATTTTGAATAGCATTATTGTCAGTAATGTATTTACGACTGAAGTTTTTATTATTAAAATTATTGTTTAAATGAAATTTGATTTACTTGTCGACAATATAATTAAGGTAGCCATTGTCAATAAGTGTTTATTTTATATGATTTGATTCTTTATATTATTTGATTTGTTTTATATTATTTGATTCTTTAAGGTAACTTATTTTAGATGATGAGTTTAGCTCTTTGGATTAGGTTATTAACGACATCAGTTTTATATTTTTCAGGGCATTCATTGTTGTAGTTTAGAAGGCAAGAGTTAGAACTAGTAGAGATTTTGTATTGACAATTGGTAAAATTATTATTGTTATACTCAATGGGAATATCTAGAAATTGGAAGTTTTATTGATATTTATTTCAAAAGTGAATGTTTTCCAAAAGTTTTTTTACGTTCTATTATGTCATTAACGGATTTGATTTGGATGAAGGTGTCATCAATATATCAGTCATAAATGGTGGGTATATTGAATATTTGTTTTCTAAGTTGGCCATATAAAAGTTTGAAAATAAAGGTCTGAGAGGACTGCACATAGTGACGATATCAGTCTTGGTATAAATGTTACTAAGGTAATCCTGGAAAGAGACTTGTGTTGTGGACATTAATAAAATCTTTTTTTTATATTGTGGGATTATTTTTCAGAGGGGGAAGAGAAGAACAGTGATGAATGATAATAAAAATAATGTCATTTGTTTCATGGACTGGAAAGTTAGTGAAGCAATTTTTAGTGTATCAGGAGACTAAGATTTCATTGAAATGTTTTTTAGAGTGAATAATTTGATAGTGCTGGTTGGTTGATTTTGTTTAGCGGCATATCAACACCTCTATGGGTTATTTAATGCCGAAATCTAAATATTTGGAACACAATTTTATGGCTTCAATTAAATATATTTTGAACGCAATTGTATACCTTCAACTACAGATAAAGTATTGCAGGTCATTTTGCTTAAAATATGTATTGTTGGTTGGTTGATTTTGTTTAGTGGAATATCAACGTCTCTATGGGTAATTTAATGCCGAAATCTAAATATTTTGAAAACAATTTTATGGCTTCAACTAAAGATATTTTGAAGGCAATTGTATGCCCCCAACTACAGTTAAAATATTGCGGGTCATTTTGCTTAAAATATGTATTGTTGGTTGGTTGATCTTGTTTAGCGGCATATCAAAACCTCTATGGGTTATTTAATACCGAAATCTAAATAATTTGACTACAATTTTATGGCTTCAACTAAATATATTTAGAATGAAATTGTATGCCTTCAACTACAGATAAAATGTATTGTTGGTCATTTTGATTTAAATATGTATTGTTGATTAGTTGACTTTGTTTAGCTGCACATCAACATCTCTATGGGTTATTTTGAATATTTTTGAACATAGTTTTATGGCTTCAACTACAGATAAAATATCTTGTTGGTCATTTTGCTATAAAATGTATTGTTCGTAATTTCTTTTATTTGAAAATGTATTGTTGATATATTTACTGTAAAAATGTATTTTTATATTTTTATATTGTTCGGAGGTTCACTATTTGCCCATAGCTGGGACCCTAACACGTGCTACCACCCCGAATCAGGGTGAACCAGAACAACAGCAATTAAGAGGTAATGACCTTGTAAAAATTCTTAAGTAGAGCTGATGCAGTATTTTGTGGGTAAGTATGGTATGGTTAATTTGTTTAAAGTATTTGATAATTTATATATAGGTGTAGGAACTTGTGATATCATAGGACGGAGTGGATTGCCTGATATGGGGGTTCCTAACATTCCCCCACCCTATAAATAACCAGGATAATATTCATCAGTGATCTTCTTAAGTTTTAAAGATCCGACTTTTCGGCGGTATTCGTTGTTATTTGTTGATTTACGTGGGGTTCTTTAGCTGGGGAGATGGGTCTTAGTGTATCATCTAGTATTAATTGTAGGTTTTTGTGGTATTCATCCTGATCTAAAGGATAGGATGTTGTGGAGAAACGTGTCCCAAATGGACAGATGAAAACAGGGAGTAACCCAACCAACTTGTGTAAATGGATGTTGGAACAGGCAAAGAAAGGGATAATATTGAGATAAACATTAGTCAGGGTTACCAACAGTAGGAAATTGTGGAGAGCTGTGACTGACCAGATTCTGATAGGACGCAACACGTAGAAGAAGAAAAAAAGAAGAGACAAGGAGAAAAAAGAAGACAAAGAAAAGAAGAAAGAAGAGAAAAGAAAAAAGAAAGAAGAAAATGAAGAAGAAGAAGAAGAAGAAGAAAAAGAAAAAGAAGGAGTAGAAGAAGAGAAAAGAAAGCAGGACAAAAAGAAGAAAGAAGAAGAAAACAAAAAGGAGAAAGAGGAAGAAAGAAAAAGAAGAAAAAGGAAGAAGAAGAAAAAAATGAAGATGCAAGAAGAAAACACAAGAAAAAAACAGTAAAAAAAGGAAAAAGGAAGAAGGAAAAAGAAAAAAGAAAAAGAAGAAAAAAGGAAGAAAAAGAAAACAGAAGCAGAAAAGGAAGAATTAAAAAAAGGAGAATAACAAGTAGAAGAAGAAAAAGAAGAAAAGAAAGAAGAAAAAGAAGAGAAAAGAAAAAAGAAAGAAGAAAAAGAAGTAAGAAGAAGAAGAAAGAAGAAAAGAAGCAAAATGAAGAAGGAGAAAGAAGAAATAAAAAAAGAAAAAAGAGGAAGAAAAAGAAGAAAGAAGAAAAGAGAAGTAAAGAAATAAAAGGAAGAAATAAAAAGAAGGAAGAAGAAAAGAAAGAAGAAAAAAGAAAGAAAAAAGATAAAAAAGGAAAAAGAATAAGAAGAAAAAGAATCACAAAGAATAAGGAGAAAGAAGAAGAAAGAAAAAAGAACAAAAAGAAAAAAGGAAAAATAAGAAATAAAAGAAAGAAGAAAAAGGAAGAAGAAGAAGAAGAAGAAGAAGAAGGAAGGAGAAGAAAAACGAAAGAAGAAAGAACAAGAAAGAAAGATGTAAAAAGAAGAAAAAGGAAAAAAGGAAAAGAAAAAACAAGTAAAAGAAAAATAAAGAAGAAAAATAAAGAAGAAGAAGTTTAAAAAGTTTCAGCAAATGATTAATGAAGATTAAGTATGGTAGTCAATAAGACACAAAATCCAAAGCAGATGCAATCAATACTTACGGGATTTAAAAGCATGATACTTCCATCGATGGCGTTACTTGCGTAATGAGTGATCCATATTATCCCATTGATGATGTACGAAGCGAAGAGGTTTTTATGAATTGTGACGCGATCACAACGCAGCTGTCTGCAATCAAATAGATTTGCTTTTATTATTTGAAAATATAGGTCAATATAAAATATATATACAAGAATGTGTAGCAGACGTTAAACCTTTTCGCGAGACACGCATCCGTGATGTCTCTATCAGCAGCAACCTTTTTTCAGCTGTTGGGCATCCGTAAAAAGAAAAAAAGCAACAACTTGGGAACATATATGTTATGAATTCCAAGATACTAGCTCTCTTTCACTTCGAACCGCGGTTGAGATAGGACGCTAAAATCAGCGCTTCATTAGTAGTTGCATATGACTTAGACCAGTGATTTTCAACCGTCGTGTTGCGACATGCTAGTGTGCCGCGCGATTCTCTTAAGTATATATTGTCACGGCACACACACACACACACACACACACACACACACACACACACACACACACACACACACACACACACACACACACACACACACACACATATATATATATATGTATGTATGTATGCATGTATGTATGTATTTTCGGTTGAGCTTTCTGGGGAGGAAGTGTGGGTTTATAAACAGTGACTATTACGGATAATAATGCAAGACTCTTCGGTAGATCGAATCGAGTTCTCTCAGTCACTATGTGTTTATTTAAAAATAAATACGCTTAAATTCACCTTTATCCCTGTCGTGCGCCAATGGCTTAGTGGTAGAATCCCCGACTGACGCCAATTCAGTTGGGTTTCAATCCTAGCACGAGGCAACAGGGTGTCTAGCCACACTGATGAGCTGCGAAACAGTCTGTCTGTTGATGGCTATATATATATATATATATATATATATATATTCGTGTGTGGAAGTAGTAAGGATACAGCGTTAGTACTTCAATAAATGAATAAGTATTAAACATTTTTTTCAAATAATTCTTTTCACTATTCTTTGATTATGTTATTTTAAATACTTTGTTTTAATATTCATTTAGAAGAAATGAGTGTCTGCTGATCGCATATTCGACCAAACATTGAGGAAATCGTGAACCCCCCAAAAACAAAAAACAACAAAAAACAAAAACGGGCACAGGTTTCACATTGAATAAGCTGCACAAATAGTTGAATAGAAACATTAAAATAAAGTAAATTCATATTTGTGTGTGTATTTTTTTTTTAATCTATGATTTTATTTCATATCATTTAAATGTATACTCTTTAAAAATGTTACTAAGTGTGCTGTGCTATTTTCATTTGCGCCTAGGTGTGCCGTTGCTTAAAATGGTTCAGAAACACTGCCATAACCTTAACCCTAACCCAGCCGTGATAGTTTTATTTGCGCCGAGGTGTGCCCTTGCTTAAAATGGTTGAGAAACACTGCCATAACCTTAACCCTAACTCATCCGTGATATTTTCATTTGCTCCGAGGTGTGCTGTTGCTTAAAATGGTTGAGAAACACTGCTTTAAACTTAACCCTAACCCAGCCGTGATAGTTTTATTTGTTCCTAGGTGTGCTGTTGCTTAAAAAGCTTGAGAATAATATGCCGATAGTTACAATTTGAATAAATAAATAAATAAGTATTAAACTTTTTTTCAAATAATTCTTTTCACGATTTTTGATACATTTTTGGATTTCAATACAAAACGAATACCCGACATTAGCTAAAAGGTTTTTATCACTTTTATTGCTTCTTATTTAAGTAAATTAGGTTTCTCAAACCAAAATAACATCAAAAATAAGAAACAAGAAAGACTACGCTCAACTGAAGAAGAAATGTGGGTCCGCCGATCACATATTCAAACAAACATTAAAGAAATTGTGAAAAGACACCAGGCACAGATTTCACACTAAATAAACTGCAGAAATAGTTGAATAGAAACATTGAAATAAAGTAAGTTCATATTTGTTCGTGTATTTAAAAAAAAAAAACTATGGTTTTATTTCATAACATTTAAATGTATACTCTTTAAAAATGTTGCTAAGGGTGCTGTGCTACTTTTATTTGCGCCTAGGTGTGCCGTTGCTTAAAAAGCTTGAGAAACACTGCCATAACCTTAACCCTAACCCAGCCGTGATATTTTCATATTAAGTGCTCAATATCAGAGATAGAGCGTATGTAAATATAAAAGTGAACATAGAAGTCAACACTTAGAGGCGACAGTCTGTTTCATGCTATATGCAATCGTCAGGCCTGATAATAAAAGAAAAGAAAGAAAAAAAAGAAAAGGCTATAATCTTCATTTGTACTCCCTTACTTCTTTAAATAATGTCCTACATTCATATATATATATAATTTTTATTACAATATCTTGTTAAAAGGATTAGGCTCAAATATTTAACGACGTGAGAGGGGGATTTCCACAATATAATTTATAGTCGTGAAACTTGCAAGGAGTTTATTCAATTACTAGACGTTTAAAACGTTTTCGACTGGGTCTTTCATTACTGGGAATTTTTGTCGTTCAATTGAAGCAGTTTAACTTTAAGATCAGCCCACCTGAAAATCAATATTAGTAACAACAATTTGGTGCAGCTGAGGTACCTCCCTAAATGGGGTAATTTGAATGGCGGGTGGTCTAAAAAGGGCCGTTTTTGTGTTCTCAATCTTGTTTCGGCCTCAAGCGCAGCAGCAGTTGAAGATGCATTTCTTCTCACCCATTGAGCCCTTTGATCATTATTTTCAGCCGCACGCATAGAAGTGTTCAAGTACGCTCTTCTGGAAAGACGATAGCTACGTTGATCTTCGGACTCTGATTAAATCATTCCGAGAGGCATTTTGAGACAGGCGAACTGAACATTCTAAAGACGATTCGTTATCTCTTATTCGCATGGCGGACCTGGCGGCAGCGGTTTTGCAACCAAGGCAAGTTCTTTTCTTTGGTGGCATGTCTTAGGCAAGTACGAATTGTCAAATGGAATATATGGGCACATACCAGAAGAGAACGCTGTAGTGCTACAGGAATCACTAAGCTCGAATAAATTTAAGAAAGGTTGGAAAAAATAATCTTGAATAATAAAAAAGCAAGCTTACTTATTACTACTAAAATTTAAATTCTGAACGGCTATAAACGATAATAAAATCAACGCCTTAAAACTGAGAAGCGGAATTGCGGAAGTAAGCGATAACAATGAGCTTAGGACTGTGTAAACAATCAATATGGCAAGGCGATATTTGATTGGACGTGTAAAGCGGCTTTGTGCAGCTAATGGGCAACTTGAACAGATGTCACGTTCCGCAGGTCATGAGCATACGCGCGCATCACCGCGTGACACATCGCGTGACAAAGCGCGTGTTGCAGGGCAACGCGTACACGCGTTGCTGCACGCGCTAATTATCAAGGTCAGTAGCAACCGATGGTCAACCTGTGGAGGTGTGAATCACGCCCACACAGCATGAGCTAGGATTGGAAGGTTATGTAAATTAAATTTTGCCTTTGATTTTTGTGTAAAAAAATCAGTTTTTTCGGTTTTTCACCTTCAAGCTTGTAATTTTTTTCCAGCCAATTTGAACTCAAACCTGGCACTGAAGAATTATGTATCAAACAAGAATTTCATCGAAATGAACAACATCCGATCACACACACGTAG
Organism: Acanthosepion pharaonis; assembly: GCA_903632075.3. Lineage (NCBI taxonomy): Eukaryota > Metazoa > Mollusca > Cephalopoda > Sepiida > Sepiidae > Acanthosepion > Acanthosepion pharaonis. The sequence goes on from CAHIKZ030000146.1 coordinate 1,091,678, forward strand.
CCCCCCCGACACATTTTGAGAATTAAAGATACAGATTATTGTAATATTTTAAACAATTTATTTTTATTAAAGTTGTTATGAAAGGTATATATCCAAGAACAGATAGTAAATAGTTTAAAAGTTGCTGAGAGTTATAATGGACAGGAAGTAGTGGAGAACCATTGTCGGCAACAATTGTGTCTCAAAACCGGCACTGAAGAAATATGTATCAAGCAAAAAAACAAAATTTCATCGAAATTGGATGAAAACTGTGGAAACTCATAAACAATATCCAATCACACACACACACACACACACACACACACACGCACGCACGCACGCACGCACGCACGCACGCACACAAACACACACAGAAACACGCACACACACAGAAACACGCACACACACACACACAAACACGCTCACACACAAACACGCGCACGCGCGCACACACACACATACGCACATACACACAAACACACACATGCAAACATTTTGAGAGTTATAGATATAGATTAATTTATAATTCACTGGAAGATTTAAACAGGAAAAGGTTAAATTTTTATGACTACAATTATTACATTCTTTTAATTGGCTAGACTAATTACTATCGCCTGTATAAAAAAAATTATTATGTTTTTTTTTTATAAAACCATAACCAAATACGAAATTTATTAAAATTGAAGCTTATTTGTTGTCTGCGTTAAATTTCGTGATGTTTTTTCACAAAAAGAAACATTGCTAATTTGATTGGCCGCTTGTGAGGAATTCGTGAGGCAGAAATGTCGGAGAAAACAAAGAATGTCTACGTAAAGAGTGTGTGCGAAGGCTTAGTATTAATTAA
>CAHIKZ030000146.1:1097500-1170000 GCA_903632075.3 Acanthosepion pharaonis
TAATACAATTTGTTGAATTAAATCGTTTTCTTTTAACTATTAATTTTTTTTAATCGTTATCTATTTTGGCGTAAGAAAGAATTATATCTTTTAGAAAAGGAAATATTTTAAAAAGAAATCCCAGGCGCAGATTCATATTTTGGTAAAATTCGATAGTGGCATTCTTAATAATTTTCTAAGTTACTTTCTCATTTAATAAGTGTGCCATTCGTTAGATTGAAGTTATAGTTGAATTTATTTCTATGTATGACTAATGCATTTGATAAATTGTGTATAAGATTCTTTAAGAATTTATCATATGCATGTGTCGAGCTGGGAACTTTTCGGCAATTCCTTGAAGAAACATGCCATACTCCATGAATGTCCTTTTCTGCTTATTCTTTCTGACAAAACATACCCGTGAGCAAACATCGTTTCTACAACGAACATATCAAATTAACCACACACACCTCTGACCTTTTGTCTTTCTGAAAAGTTGTAGTTTGTTCTCAAGATATTTACGTAAGTCTCTGGATAAACGAATGTCTCCAGATTAGAACTCTGTTATGGACATGAAAATTAGATCGTTGAAATCGAACCTCATTGATGAAGAATCCAGAAAAGATTAATCAAGGGATTTTCCATTATTTTTTTTTTTTGTTAAGCAAAAAGCAATTGAAAGTCTTATTACCGATCGTTTGGTTAATTAGAGTTTAAGATAAAAGATTCACATAATTTTTTTGTTATTGGAGTGTTTTGATAAAGTTGTTTCGTCATACGCTCCTTATGAGAACGACGAATCACGCATGCGCATAATGCATAATCAGAATACAGTGAGCTCCCGGCTATTCGCGTTTAAGCCTTCACGGCTTCACATATCCGCGGATTTTTCTTTAGAACATATGTACTTGTTATTCATGGAAACCCCGAATATTCGCGAAGAACAAATCTACAAATTATTCGTTGAGATCTCCCTCGATTCGAGTATTTTTTCGATAGAACATATTTAAAATATTCTTGTATTATTTTCCTCTTATTTAAATGACTTAAAACGTATAACAGTCTATTTTTATGGTAGAAATTGGTAGAATTGTACATCTTCATTGTAAAAGAACAAACGCAAAAACATGCGTAGTGCTTGTGCTTGTGCTTTGTTCTTTGTTAGTGGCTGGAGCTGGGGTCTTAAAAGTGGTTTATGCTAAGTCTGGGGGCATCATTACAGTTCTGTTTTTAGAAAATGTTTTAAATTTTATATTTTATGTCTTGTTAGACATATTTTATATACTATTTTCAATGGTTGTATCGATCTATGCGTAATTAAAAACGGTTATTGTACGTAGGAAAAAAAATTACGCTAAGTGTATGGTCACCAATACTATTTTTCGAAAATGTTTTTAAAAGGGCCGGAAATGTTTCTAAAGTGTTTAGGATGAAAGTTTAAGGCATATGAGATTTTATCAATCAAAATAGGTACTTATAATCACTTTTAGGGAGGTTACAAGTATTCGCAGATCTATTCGCGGCCGGTTCTGGTCCCTAACCCACGCGAATACGGGGGACTCACTGTATATATATATTCTTGTGGCTTTGTTAGGGACAGAAATAAAGACACAAGAGAGGAATTGAGTTAAATATATTAACAGAAACAGTAATACAAACATATACAAACGGGAGTGTTACAGCAAGAATGTTCGGTCCTATTGTCAGAGCTGACTGCTGGAAACTACATTCACTAAAAGGCAGTACCTGCTCCTATTTATAGCTGGAAGAGTTCATGCGTGGGTGGGCAAATTACCATAACATATATATATATATATATATACACACATACACACAACACACACACACACACACACACACACACACACACACACACACACACACACACACACACACATATATATATATATATATATATAGTGTCACTAAAGTCTGGACACAGGAAATCTCATAAACTATATTTTTTACCACAGATAAAACATGGTTTTTCGAAAAAAGATAGAACTGACTTCATTTTCTGGGATATGCTGAATAAGAAGGTGTACTCAGTATTTACCCAAGTCCTCTCCAAAAAGCGGGATGTGGCACAAGACTTTGTTTTTTAACGTGGGGCATTCCGAGCTCGGGCAAAATTCCCCGTAGACCCTGTAATAACGGGGTCGGGTTTGTCGACCTCCCCAGACGAGACTCTGTCCATCGGCAGAGCCTCATCTGGTTTTCTCTCCGGCCGGAGGCAAGGAGGTCGACAAGCAGCGTATATCAAACTCAGAGGTTTGATATACAGCTAGTAACTAAAGAGAAGGTGTACTCAGTGAAACTGACAGATGCAACACTCTTGATTGAACGCATAAAGACTGGATGTGCTGAAATTGACGGCAATGTGAAGTCATTGCCTCGAGTTCACGTGAATATTGCAAAGCGCATCAACCTTTGAATCACAAATGATGGAAATCATATTGAAGATGTTATTTGTTAATATTGCAATTCAATAAAATGTTGAAAATCTCATTTCTTGAAAATATGCATTTTTGCTTATTTTTCTAGATTTAAAGATACCTTATATATATATATATATATATATATATATATATATATATATATATATATAGGCAGCAATCCTTCCTTTATGCATGTTTCATTTAAAACGACATTATCTATGAGTTCAAATGCCCCTTAAGGAACTGTGTTCCTGATCAAACCGGACTCATAAATAATTACATCGATTACACAACATGCTTATCCAGACGTCTTACGTTATACCTATCTGATCACAGCTCCATTAGAACCCATTTAAACACACACACAAACTTACCAGACTCCATTAGAAACATACTAGTAGAAAACACAAATATATTAACTACATCTACCTGTAAAAAAAGACTAAAAATAATGTAAGCTTTAATAAGAAAAAAGAAAAAGCCAACTCTTAACAATATTAACTACGAACAAGGCCACAATGTGCTAACCGTATTCGGAAATTAAAAACATCCCTACCACACACTAAGACATATACAGAACGCACACACTCAATTAAACTTAAAAATCGAATCATCCTTGATAATAGCTAAAGGTATAGCCGAAAGCGCTCGGAAATATAAAACATTTGGACAGTTCTTACACACCCTTTGTCCAGAAAAGAAAGCTCTTGTTAGAACACAAGAAAAATAAATAAAAAGCTTAACCGTAGTACCTTGTTGTCGTTTCGTTTTTAATGATAATATATATATATATATATATATATATATATATATATATATATATATATATATATATATATATATAGAGAGAGAGAGAGAGAGAGTCCGTAAAAAGTATACTCCTTCCAGGGAAGAAAAAACTTGTATAGATATTGTAATACTAAACTTATTCAGACATCCCGAGATTAATACAAGTTACCTTTGACCTCTACAATCACAAGAGATGCTAAAAATGGTGTCCCTTAGCTTCCAGACATTTATAAGTATAGTGAAATGCTACTTGGGCCAAAGTGTCCAATGGGATTGTTGCATTTGCATTTTCAATATCTTGCTTAAGAGTCGCCATTACAATCGATTTTCTGCAATGCATAACATCCTTTAGGGTCCCCCATAAGTAAAATTCTGTAGGTGTTAAATCAGGAGAACCTGGTGAGAATTCAACTGTAGCTCTTCGTCCTAACCAGTGCCCTTGCAAATCCTCATTCGGATAAGATCGCATGTCTTGATCGTAGTGTGGCGGTGCACAGTCTTCTTGAAAGAAAAAAAGTTTCATCTTTCCTGAGTGTGTGTGTACATTTTTGGGATGGACACACACACACACACACACACACACACACACACACACACATATATATATATATATATATATATATATATATATATATATTTTTTTCTTTACTATATATATATATATATATATATATAATGATCTCTCCCGTCGGTTTCGGCGTATGAGGCTCTGACAACTTAATCAATTGATTCAGTTATGAAATTTTGTGCGATAATCTTAAGTGGCACTTAAGACCCGCTAGTGATTTACAAAGGAGGCCGCATATGGATCAAGAGTGAGGATTGTGGGATGAGATCACTGTTAGATTGGCTGACCTTTTAGATCTTGCTCTCGCTTCTTGAAGACGATTCAGACAAGCAGATATATTAACAGTCCCCTGAAACACGTTGATCTTCATTTTACCCGATCCAAGTCTAAGCACTCGAGGTTGTTATGATGTATATTGACAGCTGACAAGTTGCTCTTCAGCTTGTCTTTGTATCTTAGCCATGAGCGTCCTACATTCCTGTATCCCTGTTCTAACTGGCTGTATATTAGAACCTTGGTTATCCTATCATCAGACATTCTCAAAACATGACCAGTCCACCGTAACTGAAACTGTATGAGAAAAGTCTCGATTCCTCCAATATTACAACTGTTAAACAGGTCTACGTTAGATGTCCTATCTTGAAGCTTAACTCCACAGCCCGCAGACATCTTCATATATATATATATATATATATATATATATATATATATATATATATATATATATATCCGAATGTAATGAGAACGAAAATAATATATAAATTCTAGCGTTCACAGCATTAATTCAAAAGAGGGCTCAATACCGAGAGTAGAGCAATAATTATTTATTATAATTTTTTCATATAGATAAAAACAATTTACTCACTACAAAGATGCAACTTCGTTTCGGTGCATTTAGTTGCACTTCGACCGGTGAGAACCAAAATGTTTACCATTGATAAATAAATGATAACCATTTTGGTTCTCACCAGTCGAGGTGCAACTGAAATGCACCGAAACAAGGTTGCATCATTGTAGTGAGTAAATTCATTTTGTCAATAATAATATATATATATATATATATATATATATATATATATATATATATATAAGATCCACGACATTGTGCACATGCACACACGTACAGTCGTACACACGCACACACACAAAAAGAAGAAAAAATGAACCTAAAACCAATATAAAAGTCATACAATTTTTTAAAAAATTAATATAAAAATAAGGAAAATAAAATCAGCAGACAAATGCTGATACCCTACAAACTTGCTAAAAAAAATATATATATATATATATATATATATATATATATATATATATATATCCTCTTGGTGATCATATATATATATATATATATATATATATATATATATATATATATATATATCACTCTTGGTGATCATATATATCTATATCTATATCTCTCTCTCTATATATATGATCACCAAATGTAAGCAGCGTCGAGCATGGTCACTACCTAGATGGGTGAACGCTTGGTAATATCAGGTGCAGTAATCTTGGATGCGCGTGTGGTGTAATGGATAATGGCTCGGAATTCTTAATCAGAGAACCGAGTTCCAATTCCAGTTGGGCTCATTATATTGATTTATATGCACTTATCCCCCTAGCTATGGGCTAATTAGTAAAGCTTGCATCGCTAAACCATTATTATCTTTAAAAATGTCTTGCAATGTAAAAATATTATCTGGCTTTAAATAACCTGCAAAGGGTTGATAAACCGTAGAAAACGAATCAATTATCAATCAATCCATAAAAGAAAAAAAGAAAAAAAAGAAAAGAAAGAAAGAAAAAAAGAAAGAGAAAAAAAGAAAGAAAAAAAGAAAAAAGAAAGAAAAAAAGAAAAGAAGGAAGGATAGGAAATGAAAGCGAACATATTTGTATATAGAAGCACAAGTCGTTAAAATATAGTAATTTCAAAAAGATGCATGTAAAGACTCACATGATCTAATAATATCAGTTACTTAATTTAAGATTCTGCTGATCATAAAGTGGGGGATTAGTTTTCTGTTCTTATTAAGTAATAAACTAACCCCCATCAAAATTACTATAATATAATTACCGTCAAAAATGCATTTAAAGAATCGTATATGAAAACCGCCAATAATCCTTGTTTTTTTTATTTTATTTTTTTTTATTGTTAAGCTTTCCGTCATCTGTAAGCGTTTTCTACAGTTAGATGACTGTACTACGTTGCGGACAGAGGTTTGTAGCTCCCCAAATGTGTATTTAAATGGGCCCTAATGGATCTATAGTCCGAGAGGTACAAAGTACCGTACTTTCCGGCTCACAAGAGGCTGAAGGACGCACTCTGATATTGGAAAGAAATGTCTAAGGGGAAAAAAAGTCCTTCTCATACAACAACACATTCACCATGCGTCCCTCGCATACTGGCGCCACGTATTATTTACATTAATCACTCGTCCGATTTTGTTTGTATAGCAATGACATACTAGTCAAGGGCAGAAAGGTTCCCGCCGCTGCTAGTAAACAGAGCATGTTTAAGCTTGTGGCTCGGCTCCAGGAAGGTTTACAATCTTGGAAATACTTGTAAAAGCTAAGTACTGAGGTTACATCATATAAAAGGCTGAATTAGATAGCTAACGTTATAGTACAATGACTCAACATACAAATCCACGTCCCTATCAGTCAAGCCATTTAGGTGACCGCCCAAGCTTATAAGCCTGAGCATTGCCTTACATTCATTCGTCTTGGAAGACGCACACGTATTTTTCAGGGTGTTTTTTTTAGAAAAAATGTGCGTCTTATGAGCCGAAAAATAGTCTTCTTGGTAGGCATGTAATTGTATGTCCGATGTAATTAATATTTATAAATCTCCGACTACAGACCAACATATAGTATTTACTACTGTATTTATGTGAATGGGGACATACCTATTATCATCCGTAGGTATGCTACAACACTATCAAAGTATTTGCCGGATTTGTTATGACCTTAGAGGTACAAAGTAAGTCTCCTTGGTAGGCATGTAGTTGTATGTCCGATGTAATTAATATTTATGGATTTGTTTTCGTCACGAACGTCATTTCATAATGGCCATGTGAATTCTTAATGTTGGTCCAACCTGTTGTTCATGATGACGTTCGTCTTTGAGTATAGAATCCAGAGGTTAGCAGTGAATATTTCGAAGACAGTAGGAAAGTGTTGTTCAGGTTAGCAGTGGATATTTTGGTAAAAGTAGCAGAGCGTAGTCCGTCCTTCTGTTTCTCTTCGCCTGACAAGCTGGCACTGGACATTCGGGTAGAGTAGACAAAAATGGCCGCCTTTAAACACGACGGATTGAATGTTCTACATCTTCTGATTGGTTAACCTTCTATTGGTGGACTATAAAGTGAGTCAAGTCATTTGGGCTAACTCACTAGTAGATAGATATACACAAAAAAACTGCAACACAACCAACTCCTAATAATACAAAAAAGACGTTGGAAGTTCGATGTGAAACAACTGTGATCAGCACTATCAAATTTGACTATCAAATTTGTACTAGTACCATTAGAGAAAGATATGTGTTTAACTCTCTGTCCTAACGCCAGTCATGGAAATCATGGCCATATCACTGGCATGTCACAATTGTAGACTGAGAAAACAGTGGCTGGGTATATGTATAGGCAATCAACCCAATCAGCATTGCCAGAAAATGTTCGGACAGTAATGTTAGGGAAATTAGTATTTATATGATTACTAGGGATATTTCTAAAAAGGAATGTCCTTAATTCTGGACGGGATCAAAACAATGTCAGCGGTGGCATTTATAGTAATTCTTGAATGAATCCTTTTAATTAATTTTTGAGAATTTTTCTTTTCACCATATTGTTTTTTTGTGGCATCAAATTTGAATCCTGCCTATCCGTTAGTATTTGTGGCTAAATCGGCTCAGGTGATGTCGATATAAAAATAGTTTCTGGGGTGCGTGATGTGAGATGAAATCGCGTCGAAGGCTACTTCTTTATTCCGGTTCTCGCTGCTTAATTTAACCGACCTCGCATTTCTTTACCGCTCACACGTCCAAATTTTGCGCCTGGGTCTCCTCCTGAACCCCGCACTGAATTCTAGCCCTCTCTATAAATTTGCCCGTAATACCATTTCTGGGCTCAAGGCTACAGAATCACAATTTTATCGCTTGCTACTTCCTGATGAATAGCTCCAAAAAGTTATTTATGTCTATGCTCGGCCTGCTAATTATTTTCTCTGAGCATAACATTCTAGAAGATACTTTAAGCTCTCTTATTTTCCAGTGATGTTCCAGGTCTATTATTTTAGTTTAATTCCATAAAGATGGGTAAGTTGTCTTCTCTCTCGACACAAGATCGGCTGACCAGATTTTAAAGTGTTTTTGTGGATTACAGCTTTGGAGTACTGTTTTAGTCTGGCTGATTACCCATTTGTATTCATCACCACAACTACATGGAATGTTATATATGCAGTTCTTGGTCAGTTTTTCCTACAGTGACATTTTTACTTTGATTGGTGTTGTTAATTAAGATTTGTTTTTATGTCGGATGATTGGTGCGGTGTATTGTTACAAGATGATTTTTTATGGCGGTGGTGTCATTATGGTGGTATGTGAGCCTACCTGAGAGAGTTGTGGTTGTATGTCCGATATATATATATATATATATATATATATATATATATATATATATATATATATGCACGTTTCATTGGATACGACAGTCAAGGTGCTTTTATTTAGTTTTTTATACAATTTCTCATGGTGTCACAAGAAAACTTTTTCCATTTTCACTATTTACATTATTCGGACTATTGTCCTCATCTTTGTCGTCATATTTATTAAAACGTTTCGGCCGTTTTGCGCTTCGGCCCTCTTCAGGTGGTTGGAATGTCGAACGGAACCCTTTATTTCGCTCACTGGGGTCGACTGTTCTAGTTCCACGTGCCATGTCTAATGGATATCAGTTATCCGTTATCTCCTGCTTAATTCCCTCTCCAAGTTCTCCGCTGTAGGTATTGAACTCACACTTTTTGGGTCCTGTCACTGGATCTAACTAACGCCTGTATATTAATTTCTGGGTATTATAAGCCTAATGTCTTCAGCATCCATTTTTAACAATGCTCATATTGCAATTTTTGCTGTTATCAAAATCATGTTTTTACCAGAGCTCATATTGCAATTTTTGTTGTTATTATTGCTTTTCTCTGGCACTCCTTATTACTAGTTCCCGTATTGTATTCATTTCTATGCTTGGCCGGCTCAGGAGATTTTGTGGTCTACCATTTTTTCATTTTTCCCTATATATATATACATATATATATATATATATAGGATATGGGTCATTTATGCATACATGAGAAACTATATATTACTAGGTTTATAAAAAATAAAAATTTTCCTTAAGTAATGTTTAAAGAAAAACAAAAAAGCTGATAAATGAAATATACATATTTATATTTGATATTTAACAATAATTTTTAAAATAATTTAAGTAATTTTATTACATTTGTTTTAAAAGATGTATCGTCTATTTGTAATTAAAATTAAGAATAGTATTTAAAAAATGTAGTTCAATACGACGTATTCATATACAAACAACACTTTTAGAAAAAAATCTTCATTTAGGCAAGTACAAATTTAACGGCGAAACAAAAGTGTCGAAAAACTGTTTGTCGTTGATAAAGACCAGACGACATGCGTTGGGCGGATGTCATCATTCGTTGAAAAAGGCACCCCTACCCTACCTTTGACTTAACCTCTTTTTGAAAGTAACTCATATTTTGATACAATAGTTGTCAGTGAAAATGAATACCCTACGGCCCCTTGTTAAAATGATTGGATTTACCCGTATCCGTAGAAACTAATATTATGAATGTATCTGCTTATAAAACTTTGTAAATTTCAAAATAAGTTATTCCAAAATTGGCTTGAAAATGAAACAGAACTAGGGACTTTAATTTAATTCTATAATTGAATTTGAAGTTTTTGTTTCTGTTTTTGAAACATGGTAATTCATGTGTAGCGACGAACCATATTTTTAAATCAGTAAATTTGTAATATATATATATATATATATATATATATATATATGTGTGTGTGTGTGTGTGTGTGTGTGTGTGTGTGTGTGTCACTGTCAGTCTGTTCATCTCGAAGTGCTGACAGATAAGTCATTGCAAATAATATATAATTGAATAAGATGTAATTGTACTTTGCTATTCATAGAATAGAGTTGAGAAACAACATTCGTTATTATTTTTGACTCAATCTAATATATATATATATATATATATATATATATATATATATATATATATATATATACATATATATTTCCAAAATGGCTTTGATGAAACATGTCTTCGTCGATGGAAATATTTTTGAATATATCTTCGGGTGTTTCCTAGTGAACGTCCGCTCTTTTCTGTTCATTGCCAATTTTCACGATTGACAAGAAACGTAAATAACCAATGATGAGCCCAAAGAGAAAAATGAACGTAATATATATATATAAATAATCTGCCTCTTTTTTAAATATATTTTTGGAGGGGATTTTGTCTACAGATTAAATAACACTTGTGTCTTTGTTATTTTTAGACAACAAAGGCTCATCTTTCCGGATAGAGAGAACCGTCGTTGTTGGATATACAAGCGGAAGAATGAATACGTCTCTTTTAAAACAAGGAGCCAAGTTTAGATATTATTGCGAAACGAAATATAGCTAAACAAAAAAAAAAAAAATAGAGATTAGCCTTTCGGTCCACCTTTCAGGTCAATGAAGGGAACAAACAAAATCAAACATGGCTGCACATTCTGATTGTATCTTGGAAGTTATTTATACACAAATCGAGTGTTTAGTTTCTTTTCTTGACAAATAATAGGACTTCTGACGGCAGATATTTGGGAAAAGAATTTCTCGAACATTTGAAGATTTTGTTTAGACATTTTTGATCCGAATTGGCACGACGATTTTGTATTATCATGAGTAAAAATAATATTTAGCTTATTCTTTGAAGAGAATTTGTGAAGAAGTTCCATGCCAATAATTATAGGAGTTTTTATTTCTGTATTTTTATGGCAGTTTAAAATATGACAGGTTTTTGAGGCGACGCTGACAAACACGATACACTGAAAAATATTTATTTTAGGAAAAGGAACATTTATATGAATGCTTCCTCAATACAAGATTCAAGAGCCAGTCAAGCTAGATAGTTACTGATTGTGTGTTTATGAATGTAAGAGGAGGAAATAGACAATTTTTCTCTCTGGGATCTAGTTTACATATTTATAAGTTTACCATTCGCCCTTGCTTGGAATATTGCTGCTGCATCTTCATAAAATCCAATGAAAAATCTGCAACGTTATTGGTGCTGACCTGGCATCTCGTCTTCAGTCCATTCCGTACCGCCGTAAACTTGGCTCCCTGTGCCTTTTCTATAAATACTTTCATGGTAATTGTTCGGATGAGCTCTTTGCTATGGTATTGTAAATACTCATTGGGGTTAGTTTTTAAAATTGTTGTTTTATTCCCACAAACAGGCAATGGATTGTACATATGGAGACTAGTTAGGACTTTCATAGAGACAATGAGGTATTATGGGGAATGTAGTAAGAAAGGTTAGTAAGAATGCGTTGTTGTGATGTAAGGAATATTGTTGTATGTTTGGGTCAATGCTTGTGGCTAGCTAAGTTTAATTACAAGACAAAAGAAGACCGTCCTTTTCTCCCATTCACTATTTTGGCCTTGTGCCACATTTTCTGTACATAGCAGAAATAAATATCGCTCTTCGCTATGGTACTTAGATTATATCATAATATAAATACACATTTGGGTTTAGATTTTAAATTGTTGTTTTACCCGCCCCCACCAATTCCACAGACAAGAATTGTGCATATAGGAACTAGTTAGTAGTTCATGGAATGTCTGAGGTCTTATGGTGTATGTCGAAAGAATGGTAAGTTAGAATGCGATATTTTGGTGTTAGGAATATTGTAGTATTTTTGTGTCAGTGATAGTGGCTAGCTAAGTTTAATTATAAGACAGAAGAAGACTGTCCATTTCCCCATTCCTCCCTGTTTGGCCGTGTTCCACATTTCTGTATTTCAAGCAAAATGAATTATACTCTTCGCTATGATAGCTAGATTTTATGAATTTAAGCGCAGTACTTGATTAGCGGCAAGGTCTCATCATTTTACAGTTGAAATGGCTAGATGTAACCGTAAGTTCTATGCTAACAGTTTCATCTCTCGTACTTCTCGCTTGTGGGAGTCTCTTCCGGCGTTTAGCTTACAAGTCAACTTTTGATCTGGTTTAGTGATACATGTCTAATTAACCTATAGCCGGGGGTAGAAGAGATGGATTCATAGCTAATTAGAATTTGATAAACAAATAAGTTATGTTGATATAAAGTGGTGGATATATTCGAAATTACAATCAATATATAAATTGATCCCTCACTTTGGGGTCACGGTAGTTTCTCTACATTTATATTCCTGAGAATATAAATAAATCTAAAAAAAAAACATGCAGACAAGAAAATATAATGTGGATATAAATTGAAGGATCAATTCTATATAAAGATCAATATATAAACGGATCCCTCACTTTGTGGCCACTGTACTTTCTCTGCGTTTATATTGCAAAGAATGTAAATAAATCTAAAAGACATGCCTGTGTCTAATCAGTATTTCATTGATTGCGTGATTCATTTTTTACGGTTTATCAACGCTTTGTTGGTTATTTAAAGCCAGAAAGTACTTTCAGAGTGTAAGAATTTTTTTCTTTTGGCGATAATAATTATTAAATTTTGAAGAAAAAGGAAAGCAAATATTAAGAGCTGTGAAGGACAGGAAATTGTGGAGAGCCATGATCGTATACGTCCTGAAGGTCACGGCACATAGAAGAAGAAGAATGAGCCTTAGTAAATGTATAGCGGAACAAGGTTGAGGAGAGATAACAAAAAGACAAAATTTATTAAGAGCTATAAAGGACAGGAAATTGTGGAGAGCCATGATCGCCAATGTCCTGAAGGGATACGGCACATAGAAGAAGAATGAGCTTGAGTAAATGGCTAGCGGAACAAGATTTAAGAGAGATAACAAAAATAGAAAATTTGTTAAGAGCTACAAAGGAAAAGGAAATTGTGGAGAGCCATGATCGCCAACATAATGAAGGATACTGTATATTGAAAATGTTTTATTGTTGTAAATTAAACAGTAATAAATATTTCCATTGACGAATGATGACAAATACTTAATGACTAAAATGTTTTTTTGAAGAGCTTTCAAGACAGAATAAAAATAATTAATTATCTGGGAGTCTGTGCAGAATATTCGATCCGTTCAAAGAATTCATTCACTGTTGGAGTGTTTTGTTTATATTCCAATTCTCTTTGACACTACGAAGACAGGTAATATATTGATTTTTAGAAGGCATTTTCACTACGGCTTGATTATTGGGCAAGGTTTAACATTCATACCCGTAAAAAATAAAACAGTGTATCAAAAGGATGGTTGTCACAGCTTTTGGAGCGAGAAATGTTACATCGCAAAGGTATTCTAAAATGAACGCAACGAACTCGAACCTGGCTCTCCGATTTCTTTTTGCGATTCGCTAATCATTTAACTGCAGACGAATCCAAATGCGATACGTGACACACGCGAGATTTTTAAAAACCGTTGCTATTTGGTATGCTAAAATGAATTATTCACGGAATTTGTTACGTCTTTTCCGATCATTACTTTTAGATCGATGGCTTCTCTAACAGGCATAGAATTTGAAGCCTGATATGCCGTTATTTTCAGGAAATTCTTTCCAGAACTGGAACCGAGACATTGAAGGGCTGTTTCACGCATGCGCACAAATTTTTAATTACGTCATTCTGGTCCGAAGGCTCACAGACCCGACATTTCTCGTGTATTGGTTAGCATGGTTGGTAAAATTTCGGGCAAAAGGTAAAAAAAATACGCAGTATATTGTTAAATATTACAGATTCAGCAGACACATGAGAGAGGTTGAAGAACACACTAGTCGAAACATACTTATAAAAACAACCGTAATTTACAGAATTAGATAAGGTACTAATGTGTCGTTATTTATTATGAAATAGGATATATATATATATATATATATATATATATATATATATATGTCATCCACAGACAGAATGTTTCGCCGTATCACAGCTCATCAGTATGGTTAAACAGAGAATCTACTCCAAAGTTGTTGGTAGGATGAAGGTGAATTTAAGCGTATCTATTTTTAGATAAACACGCTAGTGACTGAGAGAATTCGATTCGTTTTTATTGAAGAGTATTGCATTAGTAGCAGCAATAGGCACTGTTTACAAACTCACACTTTGTCTCCTGAGAGCTCAACTGAAATTTTTTTCAGGAGCATATATATATATATATATATATATATATATATATATATATATATATTTTAAGCATTTCACCCAAACAAGCTGAGTGGGCCACTAGTACGCAAGGGGCTACATGCAGTGTAAGTAACGGAAGAAGTCTGGCTATAGGAGGTGAGGGGGTGAGGAAAGGATCAAATCATCAGAAGATGTTTATTGATATTACACTTATGTTTTTGTAGATTATAGTTATCAGAGAAGCAAGTAAGAGGAAGGGAGTTCCACTGTCGGGAAGTGCGAGAGAAAAAGCTGTTGGAATAGAAGAGGTGGTTACATTTAAATATTTCGACAGTAAAAGGGTGGGACCGTGATGACAACCTTGTAGCAAGCTTAAATTCGTGCAGTCGGGCAACAGTGAAAATAGATCGTCAGAGCAGTTGCCATGAAAATATTTGTAGAAAAGACAGAGGGAAGCCATATTGCGTCGGTGAGAAAGTGACTGGAGTCGAGATGCCAGGTCAGGACAGATCACATTGCATATCCGTCTCTGGATTTTGTCGAGGACCTCGAGATGAACAGCGGGGGTACCAGACCATATATGACAACAGTATTCAATACAAGGACGAATTGTAGATTTGTAGATGTGATTATACCAGAATAGGTCTTACATTCAATGTTACACTAAATCATCAAAGAAATCAGGTGCATCGGCGGGTTGACCTGAGGGAGGACGGACAAGTGCTTCGACATGTGAGTACGAGATCGGCTTAGCTTTGCTTGACTCGTTCTTATTAACAACTACCTAAATTGAGTAAGACGTTAATTTTAGTACCACCCCCAGACCAGGACAGGAACACGTACTCACACATATGCATTACAAATTGCAATTATTATTAATTTTTAATTCGTATTTCTTTCATGGTTTTTGGATATAAAATAAATTTAAAATCCAATGTATCAACAGAATTAAATGACTGAAATAAAATCAATATAAATTAATAAAATTTTATTTTTCTAAATAAACGAAGAAAGATTATTTGATGAAAAGAAAAGATTATTTGAAGATAAAAGATTATTTTCTGAGTAAGCGCTTCGCAAGTTTTTGTTTCTTTGATTTTTGTTTTTCGATTTTTGCCAACATATTTTTCCAAAATAACCGCGTTCTTGGAACATTTATAAATTTTTGAGAAAATGAATTTGGTATTTATTTGTCTGTATATTTATTGGCTAATTTCGGTTCGAAGCAATTATTTCTATCAAAGACAAAATCTGTTCCAACTCTTCATTTTTAAAAAAAAATATTTCATTGTTTATTTTTAATAACATTTATATGTTTCACATTTTCTGCCGATGATCGCTAAACGTTTTGGTTCATCAATGAAAGACTCCAAACACAGAGAATGTTAACTATTTTTATTACTCATGTCGACATGTATATTATCTATCCAGTGGGGGTCTCCCCCACATTACTGGGGAGCCGTTTCGGTCACGAAAGAGAATACGTCTACATCGCTTGAGGGGTAAGAAACAACACGCTGAAACTTTTCTCATATCTCTTTCCCACGCCAGCTCAGCCAATCAAAATCGACTTCCCTATTATGGATCCCATCTGACCCCGAATGTCAACCCCTGGAAGTCGGAGTCGAAATACATTTCACATATATGATTCAATTCGATAAAAAGTCGCTATTTGACAAAATGAAAAGTATTTTCTGAACGCACAGCAATTTGGAATCGAAATAAGCTGAAATATTGAAAAGGGGATGGGGGCGGTCATGGTCCTCCACAGCTTCCGGACTTTTATTGCTCTCAGTAATAATTTTTCTCTTGTGACGCCCCTTTTCCCTTTGTAGATAAGTAGTTAGTACGTTGGCATTCCGACCACGAGACTATAGTTCGAATCACACCATGGCCGATTTTCAGTCGATTGATTCGCTTTCTAGGGTTTACCAACCCTTTTCAGGTTATTTAAAGCCAGAAAATAATTTTTAGATGCATGAATCTTTTTTTAAAATAATAATGATTTTTCAGACATTTGGGTGGGGGGAAGAAGTGTGACGACAGACATTTTGTAAATGAACGGCGACTTTATTTCTTGCCAAATATTGGCTTTAAGGAAATGTCTCATCTTCGAATATCACAGGCAGTATTTCTTTTTAGAAAATTTGGATGGGGGAGATGAACCGCGCCTTTTTTCTTGCCAAGTATTGACTTTAAGGAAAGGTCTCATCTTCAAATTTAGGAAGTAGTATTTTTCTTTCAATCATTATTTGAAAACGAAAATCAATAAACAGTTTGTCTACAAAGACATCAATTCTTCTGTTGCAAGAGAATATTTTTAAATGTTAGAATAAAGATATTTTATCAGGAAGAAATTTCTTTTGTTTGCCGAAGGATATAAAGAGAAAAGAGATTTTTCAAATTTCTTAATAAGCTTGCAGCAATAAACATCAAATCATAAAAAATAAGTTTACAATAAGAGTAATTCAATGGGCGGAATCACACATTCAATTGGCTGCATCTTTATAAAGACAAGTTGATAATTTCATAACGTCACATAGAACAGTAATAAATTGATGTTATCAACCATAAAACTGAATTATTCAGTCATGTCTTTTTCTCTGTTACTCATTGGATATCGATAATTAAATAAATATAATTTGGATTTATTCTTCCTCCATGTGCCGTGTCTCTTTACAGCGTGGGCGATCATGGCTCTCCACATTTTCATCTCCTTTGTAGTGTTTAATAAATTGTGTTGTTTTGTTAACTTTCCTAAACATTGTTCCGCTATTCATTTACGCAAAACATTACACACAATTTCGGCAAGTTCCCTTACAAGTTTCCGCCCGACATCAAATGACTTATTCAAAACCAGGAAAGAAAATCACCAAAACATTTCACAGATATCTTTGTTCATTATTTCCCCAGGTCGTTGGCGATCACGGCTCTCCACATTTCTAGGTCTTAATAAATTTTGTCTTTTTGTTATCTCTCCTAAACCTTGTTCCGTAATACATTTACTCAAGCTCATTCTTCCTCTTCTATGTGCCTTGTCCCTTCAGGACATTGGCGATCATGGCTCTCCACAATTTCCTGTCGTTTGTAGCTCTTAATAAATTTTGTCTTTTTGTTATCTCTCATAAACCTTGTTCTGCTATCCATTTACACAAGCTCATTCTTCTTTTATTTTCCGTGTCCCTTCAGGAATTTGGCAATTACGGCTCTCCACATTTTCCTGTGCTTTGTAGCTCTTAATATATTTTGTCTTTTTGTTGCCTCTCCTAAACCCTGTTCCGCCATCCATTTACACAAACTGGAAGTTTTTGCGTTCAATCTGTCTTGTGAGTATCAAAATTTTCAAGCCCTCTTTCCTCATTAGCTTCCCTAGAAATTTAAACTGACTTTTCAGATGTTAAGTATAGTTTCCTTTTTGTTTCTATTTTTCTTTTTGTTTCATATTTTTCTCAGCATCTTTCCTTAAAACATTTCTGTCAAGTTTCTTCACAGATTTCGGTCCATAGGGAGGCTATAACAGTTCAGCATCTTTGTTTCTCTTGCTTAACCTCTTCTTCATCTGTGATTGTCCAGCATTCACTGCCATATAGGAGGACTGAATTACATAACAGTTCAGTACTCTTTTCATCTGTAAGTCTCTTCTTCATTGTCCAGTATTCACTGCCATATAGGAGGACTGATATTACATAACAGTTCAGTACTCTTTCTTTTGTTTCTCTTGCTTCAAGTCTCTTCTTCATCTGTGAGGAGATTGTCCAGCATTCACTGCCATATAGGAGGACTGATATTACATAACAGTTCAGTACTCTTCTTTGTTTCTCTTTTGAGGAGATTGTCCAGCATTCACTGCCATATAGGAGGACTGATATTACATAACAGTTCAGTACTCTTTTCTTTATTTCTCTTGCTTCAAGTCTCTTCTTCATCTGTGAGGAGATTGTCCAGCATTCACTGCCATATAGGAGGACTGATATTACATAACAGTTCAAGTACTCTTCTTCATCTGAGGAGATTTGCATTTCCATATCTGATATTACATTCAAGTCTTTTTCTTCTTCATCTGTGAGGAGATTGTCCAGCATTCACTGCCATATAGGAGGACTGATATTACATAACAGTTCAGTACTCTTCTTTGTTTCTCTTGCTTGAAGTCTCTTCTTCATCTGTGAGGAGATTGTCCAGCATTCACTGCCATATAGGAGGACTGATATTACATAACAGTTCAGTACTCTTTTCTTTATTTCTCTTGCTTCAAGTCTCTTCTTCATCTGTGAGGAGATTGTCCAGCATTCACTGCTATATAGGAGGACTGATATTACATAACAGTTCATTGCTCTTTTCTTTATTTCTGTTGCTTCATCTGTGAGGAATTGTCAGCATTCTTCATATTGGAGGAGATTAACAGTTCAGCACTTTCTTTTGTTTCTCTTGTTGTCATAGAGGAGATTCTGATATAGGCGGCTGATATTACCTTCAATGCCAGATCTCTTCTACTTTTCCTTTTCAGCAGCCACTAGCTTCAAGGCCAGCTCGTCGAAAACCCTTGCTGCAGAAAACACGTGGCTTGTCCTGGCAGCTTGACCTGAGATTTCTCGTTCCTCATAGGAACAATCGGAGAAATCTCCCATCGAGACACCAAACCAAAGGAAAAACTACTCACTGCAGAAGATCGGTACAAGTCCCAGAAGTTTGACACTTAGATTTCTCGTTCCTCATGGGAACAAGCGGGGAAATCTCTCTCTACGAAACATCAACTGAAAGGAAGCACTCTACTGACTGGGAAACCCAAGTTTTTCCAGAAAAATACCACTATTTTGCAGTTTCTTTTAACAGCTATTTTGAGCCTTGGGTTTGTTTATTCCACTCTGTACACTGCCGAGTACACACACACGCGCATGCACACACACACACATGCAAGCGTGAAAAATTCCTATAATTCTTGAATGTTTGCCGTTTTGCGTGATATTTGTAGTCTGGATAGTGATTTTCTAAGCCCGGCTTAGATGTGGCACAAGGCCGAAAGTATGGGGTACCCAGTGAGGATCGAACTCACTACTCAGTCGTAATCGATCTAGGAAGACAAGCTTTCTAACCATTACACCACGTCGAGGTGCCCTATTCGTAGTCTGGATAAGACGAGACTCTTTAAGAACAAACCTTTCTCAAAGCCATTGGCGCGAAAGTAGCAGATTAGCCCGGAATGTGAACACGTTTCAGTTTCCAATTTTGGCTCCAATTTTGACAAACCGCACATCACCTTCAAGTAATTTACGAAAATTAAAAACAGTAAGCAGTCCTCAGATTAATTAAATAAATCATTGAAAAAAATCGTTAATTGCAAAGACGTTTGTACAAATAACAGGTGTATGACCACGAAATATCAGCAGGCTATTTTTTTTAATTTAAAAGAAAAAATAGATTTTAAATTTAAGGAATTTCAATTATGATGCTATGCGATGATCACCCAGAATAGCTAATATTTCCAATTGTCCTTGTTATTTCAAGAAAAACGATTGCTGCAGCTGAGATTTTAATTGAAACCATTCTTTAATAAGGAACCACATAAAATACTGTATTTACACATTTTAATTCTTCTGTGTTTACAGTCACATCGCGTTGAAATGCCAGTTCCCGAACAATCACCGAAGTTAAGCAACGTTGAACCGGGTGTGTAGCTAAATGAGTGACCGTTTGGAAATACAAGCTGCTGTAAGCTTAAATGTGCAGGTGGTGTAATGCATAAAGGTTCGGAATTGTTAATCGGAGAGCCGAGTTCCAATTCCTGTAGGGTTCGTTATAATCACTTACACGCAAATACCATTAGGGAAGGTAGGAATCCACGCCTTCTCCCCCATCTATGGGTTAATTAGGAAGAATTGTATATCACTAAATCATTATTATCTAAAAAATTCTGACAATCTAAAAAATATTCTGGCTTTAAATAACCTTGAAAGGGGTGATAAGCCGTGGAAAACGACTGAATCAATCAACAAAATACTGATTCGCTACACAGGAATGTTTTTTAGATTTATCTCTGGAATATAAATGTATAGAAACTATCGTGGACACAAAGTGAGGATCAGTTTATGTACTGATTGTAATATAGGATTGATCCCCAACTTTATATCCACATTATAATTCCTTGTAGGCATGTCTTTTAGATTTCTTTACATTCTCTGGAATGTAAATGTACAGAAACAACAGTGGCCGAAAAATGATGGATCAGTATACATATTTAATGTAATGTAGAATTGATCCCCCACTTTATATCAACGTCCTGGGTATGACGATAAACTGCATCAGCGTCCTGGGTAAGACTTTAAACTACATCCAACAGCAAGGCCTCGCATCAGGAGGTTTTGAGGAGCATGGAACCAACTCTTAATTGCTGGTGTTCCTAGATCCTCCCTGACCCGGGGTGGTAGAACCTGTTAGGGTCCCAGCAATGGGCAAATAGTTGATCCCACAACCCGACTCAAAACACTATGAAAGTGTAAAAATAGATTTTAATACGAGAAATACTTTCTAAAAAAAAATAAATAGTATCAGCAATAAATATTTGAAAAAAGAAAATATTACCAGAAATAAAAATCATGTCAGCATTAAATAACCCATTGAGATGTTGATATGCCACAAAACAAAACAAAAATATTACCAGAAATAGATTTTTGATAAAACAAAATATTAGCAGCTATAAAAATTTTGTCGGCATTAAATAACCCATTGAGGTTGATATGACGTAAAACAAACCAAACCAAACCACTTTATATCACTATTATAATTTTTTTTATCAAATTCTGATGACGTATGAATTGCAATATAAATTGTTAATCAGAGAACCGAGTTCCAATTCCCGTTGGGTTCGTTATATTCACTTATATACGGGGGAAAGGTATGAATCCACATCTTTGCCCCCCATCTATGGGCTAATTAGTAAGATTTCTATCGCTAAACTATTATTATCTGCCCTCCCCGCAAAATTCTTATAATCTAAAAATCAATCACTCTTCTATGTGCCGTCTCCCTTCAGGACGTTGGCGATCATGGCTCTCCACAATTTCCTGTCCTTTGTAACTCTTGGTAAATCTTGTCTTTTCGGTATCTCTCCCAAATCCTGTTCTTCCATCCATTTACACAAGCTTCTTAGATAGGTCATGCGCTGTTTTCCTCGACCCAATAAAAGTGATGGACGGTCAAAACGTTGTTTGGCAGATTTCGTCAGGGTGAATTTAATATAAAACGTTCAAATATGATTCTTGCGATCTTTGTTCAGCTTGCCACCGTGGAGAATCAACTGATGATTTCGACGGAAGAGATTGCTAAGAGTTTGAAAATCGATATCTTATCTGAATGTTGCCATTTGAAGAGACTTGCTTTCGGTTCTAAATTGAACAGAACATGATCGATTACGTTTCTTGTGTTGACAGCCATTATTTTTATTATTTTTTTTTTTTGCTGTTACGCCGCGAAAAGCAGCCAATCTTGGACAGAATTGTCACAGTCGATGAAAAATGGATCGTTTATGATAACATTCGATGCAAACTTGTGAATGTTCAGAACCCGATGCTAAATCAAGCTTGAATCCAATGAAGGTGTTGCTGTCCGTTTGGTTGGATTGCAGAGGGATAATTCACTTTGAGCTTCTTCCAGTTTGGAATGTCTCCAAAGAATAATTGTGACCAATTCTCCAATCACAATGTGGCTGTTCAAGAAAAACGGACGACTTGTCGCAAACCAGGCCTTGCAAAACCCATGGCTAAAGGTGTTGCTGTCCGTTTGGTTGGATTGCAGAGGGATAATTCACTTTGAGCTTCTTCCAGCCGGCGAAACAATGACTACAAAGAACTATTGTGACCAATTCACCAATCTCACTCAAGAAAAACAGACGATATTTTGCAAATCGAAAAGTTGTCATTTCCACTGTGACAACGCAAGACCGCATGGTGCAAATCAGACCTTGCAAAAGCTTAAAGAACCCGTGGCTAAATCAAGCTTGAATCCAATGAAGTTTTTGCTGTCCGTCTGGTTGGATTGCAGAGGGATAGTTCGTTTGTTGTCAAAGTTCGCAAAGAACTAGTATCCGCTGACGGGGATTCTACAGCAGTAGCTAACCATAAAACCCCTGATAAGGGTCCTAATGCCATCAGAACACACAAATTTGTATGAAAGGTGCAAAATATTATTGATAAGAACCCCAGAAAGTCAGTTAACGCCTAACAAGCTCAGGATTACAAGGGTACTCTATTGGAGGGATTGTGCATGAGGACCTTCGATATTAGGCATATAGGACGCAGATAGGCCAATTCATCTACGCTGGTAACACAACCATTTACCTCTGTCCAGATAGTAAATCTGATCAGTTCGATAAAGAAAAATGGCTGCTGATGTCAAAAAACAACGTTCAGCCTGTTGTTAACTGGGGCAAAGAATGGACTGTTAATTTTAACGCCTCCAAAATTAAATTGTTCTCTATTAATTATCTGAGGAACCCTTTCTGTCTTGTTCTTAGGTCCGAGTGGAACTTCTTATTTATAGGACACGATGGGAATAAGGTACGTGTCAATGGCATGGCGGGAACCAATTGTAAAGTTCCATAGCGTCTACTCTAATACACTAGAAATAACGTTTAAAGTTATGAAACATATTGGATTCAAAAATAAAATCAATTAATTTTAATTTTTTAGAAATTGCTTTGTTTATGTTTCGCATACAAAACTGAGCAGATATGAGCTTTCGAGAAAATTTGAACGAGTGGATATGCTTTAAAGGCAAAATAGAACCATGCTTGATTGTGAAACTCTCTGTAGCCGAACGGTTAAAGCACACCAGATCAAACGATTGCCAGAGCATCGTCATTTAGAAATTGCTCGTTTTCCTGAAAATTCATTTGAAGAGACTTGGTTTCGTTTCTAAACTCGACACGAGCAGAACATGTTTCATATTTCGGTAGCCATTTCTTTGCTGTTACGCTACGATAAGCAGCCGAACAAAATTGTCACAGGCGATGAAAAATGAGTCGTTTATGATAAAATTCGATGCAAACATTTGAATGTTCAGAACCCGTGGCTAAAGCGGGCTTGAATCCAATGAAGGTGTTGCCGTCCGTTTGGTTGGATTGCAGAAGGATAATTCATTTTGAGCTTCTTCCAGCCGGCGAAATAATGACCGTAAAGAAGTATTGACCAACTCACCAATCTTAATCAAGAAAAACGGAATATTTTTTGCAAGTTGAAAAGGTGTCCTATTCAACGAAAACTATCTCACAAATATCATCTAACAGAAAACACGAAGTCTCTACGAAAATGGTATCGACAATTGTCCGTTTGGTTGGATTGCTGGGGGATAATTCACTTTGAGCTTCTTCCAACCGGCGAAACAGTGACTCCAAAGAACTATTGTGACCAATTCATCAATGTGGCTATTCAAGAAAAACGGACAATTTTTTGCAAATCGAAAAGGTGTCATTTACCACGACTATAAAGCAAGACCGCATCTTGCAAAATGGACCCCGCAGAAGCTTGGCTCCGAATTTCTCTACAGAACAATTTAAATGAGAAAAAATTAACTCCGTACGGTCAGTCGAAAACTACCCCACGACTTTCTTCCAAGAAAAAAATGAATTTTTTATGAAAATGGCGTCAACAACGCCAGAATCTTCTATGAAAATGGCGACAACATATTAATAGAACGACGCCAGATAGTTCTTAAATACAATGGAGCCTGTGTACTTGACTAATAAAATATTATTTGTATGTAAAATTTTGGTTTTAATTTTCTAATTAGGCACGAGCATTTCCACGTTTTATGTGCTGTGAAAGGACGATCTCTTGAGACGAACAAACATGCATGTTATACATTTTTAAATCTCAGGTAAGTAGTGTTTTGAACTAGTTTCTGCGCGGATGAGGCGAAAATACAGGTGTGTTGCGGCTCCGTTCTCATCCATTCTACGGCGCAATGATTTCTGGGCTATAAAACATGTCTGGTGTTATCTGTCGTTCTCGTATTTTATTGTTTCTTTGCCTTCCCATTACGCTGAGACTAAAAGCTGGGAAGATTTACGTGTCAGCACAAACTTCAGCAAAAACATATGTTGGTATACGGAAATTTACAGAGAGAGGAAAGAGAATGCGAAGGAGAGAGGGGCCAAGATAAGAGAGATATAAAAGTGAAATAGACGTAAGTACCTGAGAGAGGGAGAGAGAGAGGAGGGAGAGAGAAAGAGTAAGACAGAGAGATAGAAAGAGAGGAAGAAAGAGCGGGAAAGAGAGAGGAAGTGAGAGAGAGAGAATGAGAGAGAGGGAGAAAAAGAGAGAGAGAAAGGAGAGAGGGGCCATGTTGAGAGCGATATAAAGTGAAATATATCTGGAAGAGAGAGATATAAATAGAGAAAGAAACAGAGGGAGAGAGAAATAGATATAGAGAGAAAGAGGGAGAGGAAGAGAGAGAAAAGGAACAGTAGAGATAAGAAGATTGATTGAGTGATTTATTTTTTACTGCTTATCAACCCTTTCTGGTAAATTTAAAGCCGAATCATATTTCATATTGTAGAAGGTTGCTTACAGAGTAAGAAAGAAAGAGAGAAAGAAAGAGGGAAATGGAGGCGAGTGAAGGAGAGAGTAAGAGAGAGTAGGAAAAAAAGAAAGATGAAAGAAAGAAAGAGAAAAATGGTGTGTGAGGAGAGGAGAGAGAGAAAGAAGGGGGCGAGGGGAAGAAAGTCTAAAAGAAAGAAAGAAAGAAAGAAAGAAAGAAAGAAAGAAAGAAAGAAAGAAAGAAAAATGGTGTGCGAGAGAAGGAGAGCGTCGAGTGAGAAAGAGAGAAAGAAAGAAAGAAAGAAAGAAAGAAAGAAAGAAAGAACAGAAAGAAAGAAAAAAGGGCTGGTATTAGGGAAGGAGAGCGTAAGAGAGAAAGAGAAAGAAAGAAAGAAAAGAAAGAAAGAAAGAAAGAAAGAAAGAAAGAAAGAAAAAAGAAAAAAGAGAAAATTGGAGTGCGATAGAAAGGGAAAGACGAAAGAAAAAAAAGAAAGAAAGAAAGAAAGAAAGAAAGAGGGCTGGTGAAGGAGAGCGAGAAGTGAGAAAGAAAGAAAGAAAGAAAGAAAGAAAGAATTCTTAGAAAGAAAGAAAGAAAGAAAGAAAGAAAGAAAAAGAGAAAATTGGTGTGGATATTAGGGCGAGAGGTAAGAGAGAAAGGAAAGAAAGAGCTGGTGAAGAAGAGAAGAGAAAGAAAAAAGAAAGAAAGAAAAAGAAAAAAGAAAGAAAAAGATGACGAGCGAAAGGAGAAGTAAAAAGGAAGAAAAAAAAAAGAAAGATGACGAAAGAAAGTCTAAAAGAAAAGAAAGAAAGAAAGAAAGAAAGAAAGAAAGAAAGAAAGAAAAAGATTAAAACTATTCAAAAAGAGTAGATGTCAGAAGGGTGGAAAGAAAGAAAGAAAGAAAGAAAGAAAGAAAGAAAGAAAGAAAGAAAGAAAGAAAGAAAAAAGAGAGAAAATTGGTGTGTGATGGTAGGGAAGCAACGAGAGTGTAAGAGAGAAAGAAAGAGAGAAAGAAAGAGAGGGAGAAAGAAAGAGAGCTGGTGAAGGAGAGCGAAGAGAAAGATAGAAAGAAAAAAAGAAAGAAAGAAGGTGGGTGAGGCAAGGAGACCGCTCAGGGTGCAAGAAAGAAAGAACGAAGACGAGAGAAGGAGAGCGATGAGAGAGAAAGAAAGAGAAAAAATCGTTCACGTTTTCTCTGAATCTTTATTTCCGAATTACCTAAGCATACTCGTATGGCAGATCTCAAATAGATGTCCTTGTACCTTACCTAATAGTTTGGCCTTACGATATTTCAGTTAGCCAATGTTAGTAGACCCATTGGTCCGGAAAAGTCGGTCCTGCTTAACTGATACGCTTGCTGGTTTCTTTCGACGACCCTTGACGACTGCTGCTTGTGCCTGAACGAGAAAGTTGGCAATAATCACCCCCTCCCCAAAGCGAAACGAAATTGATATATTTATTTCGATTATGTGCACAGAGAGTAAATATGAAATTAATTTTATTGAACTCCGACCACTGACAAATGAATTAGGTAACATACCTGCCAGAGAGCGTATAGCGAATAACCATCTCCTTATTGCAAAACTCAAAGCTGCGGTTAGGGACATTTAGTGCTGACCGCTGACCGACTAACCAGCTAAGTTTTTAGGGGTCCGGTATGATAGCCTTTTATTGTGAGTATATGTAATTTGTAACATTCTAATGATATTGCTTGGTTGAAAGATTTGTGTAATAATAGCCCTTTTCGGATTCCTTTCTTTTCTGAGGTGCTTCAAGATTTTAGAACGTCTTTGGTTAGTTTTTGCTTGGTAACTTGCTTAGCTTCGCCACAACAGATATGTTTTTAGATTGCGAGTTGGGGAAGGAAAGAAAAAAAAAAACGAAATAAATAATCATGTGTTGCAATCAATATATATGGATTTTTTTAGAATTTTTTACAGTGCTCAATAAAGAGTAGAACAAATATAATTATTTATTCGAAGATTATAAAATAAATATGTTATAAAATCACTACAAAAATAGCCATTTTGATGGTGTTGAATGATAATTAAAGGTTGAATGTAGAATAAAGCGTTTTAAAAAGTTCAAATCAATCAGGATTGATTTGAACTTTTTAAAACCCTCTATTCTACATTCAACAACATCACTTGACAAGACACCAGAAGTGTTGAAACAAAATGGCTATTTTTGTAGTGATTTTATAACATATTCATGTTATAATTTTCGAATAAATGATATATATATATATATATATATATATATATATATATATGTTAAATATAACAATGAATGTCTGTTATGTTTGAATATGAGCCGCTCTAAACTCCGTATATTTGTTTTAATTTAGGGTGAAAATAAAGACAAAAATTGTCCAACATTTGGATATTTTTTATTAAGCTGTTCCTTGATCTAAGTTTCGGCTGCCATGAACCATCTTCAGAGTGGTTATACGGACATTTAAACAAAGATATTCACCATCAAAGATGATATTCTGCTAACATAGAAGATTGCTATGTGACCATAAGGATAATTTCAAACTAGTCCCAATCCATTACATTGCATTTAGGCACATGGTTCTGTTGTTAATATTTCGGTCTCTCACGTGGTATGACTTCACAGAACTTACGACCTACGTCTGCTATTCCGCGACCATTATCGTCGCATAGCAATCTTCTATGTCAACCGTATAACCACTCTGAAAATGTCAAGTTCGAATTCCGGTCGGGTTTATTACATTCACTTACGTACAACTGCCCTCGGGAAAGGTATGAATTCACTTCTTCACCCCCATCTGTTGATTAAGTAGTAGGACTTGCATAAGTAATTCATTGTTATCACCAAAAATTCTTCCAATCTAAAAATATATTCTGACTTTAAATAACCTGCAAAGGGTTGATAACCCATCGAAAACGAATCAACCAGTCAATGAAATACTAATTAGCTACACAGTCATGTCTTTTTAGATTTATTTACATTCTCGGGAATAGAAATGTATAGAAACTACTCTGGCCACAAAGTGAGGGGTCAGTTTATATATAGATTTAAATATAGAATTGATCCCCCAGTTTATATCCAAATTATAATTTCTTGTCGGCATGTGTTTTAGATTTATTTACATTCCCGGGAATATAAATGTATAGAAACTGCAATGTCCACAAAGAGAGGGATGGTTTGTAACATAGACTTAATCTCCCACTTTATATATTCACATTATAATTTCTTATTTGTTTTTCAAATTCTGTAGTCCTGGGTATGACGATAAACTAAATTCGGCAGCATCTGATCGAGAGATTTGAGGTTTTGAAGAGAGTGGAAACACCTCTTAATTCCTGTTGCTTCCAAGTCAACCCTGACTTTTAGCGTCACATCTATGGGAAAATAGTCCTTTGATTTTTCTTTGGTTGTTCACTAATAAAGTATAAACATACGTTATGGTAAAAATACCAGCAAAATATCTATTAAAAGAAAGGACCAATAGTAATCTATTTTTATAGAAAAATGACAATCAATACAGAACTAAAGTATAAAAATACATTTTTATAGTAAAATTACCAATAGTATATTTTATCATCTACAAACAATATCAGATGTAACAGCAAAATTATCCAAATCATATAACAGAAAAATTGTCTAATTGTTAGGTTAAGATTTGAACCATTGTATCTAAGAAATGATTAAAGATATATTACTGGAATTCTCTCAGGTTTTTATAACACTATTAGCCTCTACTTTGAGCAATAAGAATGTATAATTACTCTCAAAACTTAACAGAAGAATCGTGATGAAATCGATTATAAACGAAAATGACATGTTCATCATTAATTAATCATAGCTAAGGATCGGAAGCCCTTGAAAGATTGAAATTAAGTTCATATATATATATATATATATATATATATATATATATATATATATATATATTGCTAGCTCGACTCTTCCGTTGAATCCGACGTACGAGGGTCAAGCAGATCAGTTCCCAGGAAACCGACAGCCCGACAACCGCACATGAGAATTGATTATAGTGGTGAAGGCTACGTGCAGGACCAGCCACACTTCTTGAAGGGCCGAATACAGAGACCTGGTGCACTACGT
This sequence comes from Acanthosepion pharaonis, assembly GCA_903632075.3. NCBI lineage: Eukaryota > Metazoa > Mollusca > Cephalopoda > Sepiida > Sepiidae > Acanthosepion > Acanthosepion pharaonis. Next base: position 1,126,259 of record CAHIKZ030000146.1, read on the forward strand.
GCCACAGGGTCCTCAAACGACCCTCCGCAGGATTTGAATTCAGAGTTGTCCTTCTCCTAGATCAGTTGCCATCCAAGGCTATAGAACCCACTCTGTCCTGCTATTTACCCATAGCTGGAGAGAGAAGAGGATTCATACCTTTCCCAAGGGTATTAGCAAGTAAGTGAATGTAATGGATTCGACTGGAATTCGAACTCAGCTCTCCGATTCCTCAATCCAAGCTGATATCCAATACTCAACCGTGCCTCCTATATAATGAAAAATGAGATATATATATATATATATATATATATATATATATATATATATATATATATATATATATATATATATATTTTTTTTTATTATATATATATTTTTTTTTTCTGAAAATATACATGTATGGAAATTTTTTAGATATATATTTTTCATATGTATGTATATTTTCCACTAATATTATCTATCTATCTATCTATATATATATATATATATATATATATATTCCAGGCTCATTTTCCAACCTATTCAAGATGATCTTTGCCCTCTCTAACGTTCTAATTTTTTGTTCTTGAGTAACAAGGTAGCTTACAGGTTTCACGTACGATTTCATATTCAGGTCTTTTTTCATTGCACTTTATACTGTCATAGCTGAAACTCCTCTCTCACGTGCCAAACGTCTTATGGATTGAGTTGGATCTTTTCTAATTGATCTCTTTAGTTATAAGTTGAAATGATGATCCCTCTTCCTATTGTGACCTCCTGATCCTGTTTTCCTCTCAACTGTTCCCTCTTTTTTTAAACTTATTCCACGTTCTTTTGATGGTTCTTGAATGGACTTTGAAGATGGGAGCCAGAGTATGAATGTCGCTACCATTACTGAAGGCCTGAATGATCGTTTTCCTCTCAGCATTGCTCACTTGGGAAGGCATAGTGAGGCTGACACAAAACAATTTTAACCTGTTTTCTTTCTAGCTGAATAGCTCAAAGTGTTTTTCAGTGATTCTAACGACAAATGGTGTCAAGATGGCTAAACGTCTTATCTGAAATTCTGGAAAAAAAGTTTATTGGTTTCGTGTTTTTTTTTTAGATATTAAACATTTTGTGATGAAAAATTATCCTATGCTGTTGCACGATTTGGACAATTTTGCTGTTACACCCGGTATATCTAAAAACATACAAAATATCTGTAAATGCGTTCAAAATATTTACATTTCGCCATTAAATAACCCATGGAAGTGTTGATCTCCCGCTAAACAAGATCAACCAACCAACATGAAAAATCTCTTTCCTGACATTAATCCATATGACATACTCTTATGGGCGACGGATAGCAAAACGGTTTGTCCTCCGCGTAGAATTCGTTTCTTCAGTTCCTCGTCGCCATTGTTATGGTCCAATATTCTCGCACCACAGTTATGGTCCAAGGTTAGAACCAAGGAAGAACAACATGAACCCAAGAGTAGAATAACAAAGATCTATTACAACAGAAATATAGTACAAGAAGTTGAAGGTGTTAATAATGACTGTCCATCTGGTTTAGAGTGAAATAATATTGTCTTGACTCGTTACACCATTCATTAGGTATCTAGCCCCCCTCCACGAGGGTTGTATGTGGCACAAGGCCAAGTTTAACGTGGGTTTCCCGAGCCTGTAGGCTCGGCCAAAAATATACCCTTTGAACCCGCCTAGACGGGTTCAGGGCCTGTCTACCTCCCCGGACGAAACCCTGCCCTTCGGCAAAGCTTCATCCGGGTTCCTCTCTGCCAGAGTAGAGAGTTCAACAGTCATGACCTGGTGCTCGTTACATCATTCATTCATTATACCTCTTGAGAGGCGCAGTATTTATAGTGTCAGGAAGAGTCCATTATCGTTATAGGTAATGTCACATAACACATACTTAACAAAACAACCAACCAATTATCAATTCCTGATTAGGCATGAATCCATCACTTCTCCCCCAGCTATGGGTTAATTAGTAAAACGTGTATCACTAAATCATTCTAATCTCAAAACAAAAAAAATTCTTACAATCTAAAAATATTTTCTGGCTTTAAATAACCTACAGCAGGTTGGTAAACCGCACAAAAGAAACGAATCAAGAGATACTAACGGAGAAAAGAAAAAATCACTTACCTGAATTTTGAAAAGATGAGCAAAGATATGGTTAATAAAATAATGGAGGTGGTGTAACCTCCAATGAACAACCACACAAACAAATAATCATTCTGAAAAAAAAAGAGAATAAATTATAGTATAATATATCGTAAGGCATACTGAGGACAAGCAAATAAGTTCATGGGAGAGAAGAAAAAATGGTACATAAAACCCTCATGAGAAAATTTGATTGGTAAAGTCCTTTTTTTTTTTTTTCCATAACATTACAATCCCGTTTGATGAATAAGATTTTCAGCCGCTTATGAAACTAGAATTATTTCCTGTAGGATTTAATGAACAAAACAACTTCAAGAATTTCAATCAAATTAAATATTATATATAAACTTACACAGCAAAGGCAAAAATATGAATGAAAATGCATTGTAAATGATTTTACCTAATGAAATGGATTGTAAGTTATTTCACAATAGAATTGCTTTACAAATGATTTTAATATAAAAATGCATTGCAAACGATGTTACAATAAATGCATTACAAATCATTTAGTATAAAAAAGGATTAGTGTTTAAAGGATTTTACTACAAAAATGTATTGCAAACGATTTAACTGTAAAATGCATTACAATTTATTTTACTATAAAAATGCATTGCAATTGATTTTACTATAAAATTCATTGCAAATGATTTTACTATAAAATGCATTACAAATGATTTTACTATAAAATGCATTACAAATGATTTTACTATAAAAATGCATTGCAAATTATTTTATTATATAATGCATTATAAATGATTTTACTATAAAAATGCATTACAAATGATTTTGCTATAAAAATGCATTGCAAATGATTTTATTATAAAATGCATTGCAAATGATTTTACTATAAAAATGCATTGCAATTGATTTTACTATAAAATGCATTACAATTTATTTTACTATAAAAATGCATTGCAAATGATTTTACTATAAAATGCATTACAAATGATTTTACTATAAAATGCATTATAAATGATTTTACTATAAAAATGCATTGCAAATGATTTTTATCATAAAAATACATTGCAAATTATTTTTATTATAAAATGCATTACAAATAATTCTACCATATAATATATTGCAAACGATGTTCTTATATAAAATCCTGAATCCTGTCTCCAAAATGTAACAAGCAGACTCGGCGCATTCACTGTGTTCCAGCGGCAATTGTAAGTAGAGCCGAAACAAAGATCAAAAGCGTTGATCGATAAAGGCCATTTCGATGTCCTCGCTAACAACGAACAGACGTGGGATTGTTCGAGAGATATTTATTAAACATCCTTGAATATTCATAAGAAATAAGAATTAGTTTGCTTGGTGAAAATGCAGACAGATATCAAAGGAATTTTCGAGAGATGTTTCCGATTTCTAATGTTTTTGTTGAATTATCAGATTTTACACCTGACATTGTCTTACGGGGTCAGATTACTTAAACTAAATTCAGAACCAATTATTGGCAAAATTACTTTTTTTTAGGAACAGTGGATTAAGAATAATACTAGAAGGAAACGGCCTAATCCAACTTTTTTTGGATTAAAAGATTGAATCAGGAGTTGTGATTATAGAATGGATTAATAGTTTGGTTTATTTTGTTTTACGGCATACCAACCACAATGGGTTATTTAATGCCGACAAAATTTTTATTGTTCGTAATATTTTTTTCCTTCAAAAAATCTATTTCTGGTAATATTTTTCCTTCAAATATGTATGATAATATTTTTCCAAAAAAATGTATAACTGATAATATTTTTTTCTTTTCAAAAATTTATTGCTGGTAATAATTGTTTACAAAGTATTTCTGGTATTTAAATCTATTTTTACACTTTCATAGTGTTTTGAACTCAGTTTAGGGTTAACTATTTGCCCATAGCTGGGACCCTAACAGGTGCTACCACCCCGGGTCAGGATGGACCTGGGAACACCAGCAATTAAGAGTTGGTTCCACGCCCCTCAAAACCTCCTGATCAAAGTCCTTGCTCTTGGACGTACTTTATTGTCTTACCCAGGACGCGGATGTAGTTTATCGTCAAACCCAAGACGGTGGATTAATAGAAGCACGAACAAATAATGGACATTGTTGTTGAACATCATTTAGAGTAGTATGTACATCATGTGGGCAGGCATTATTCTGCTGAAAAAGTGCATTGCCTTCCTATGTCTTTTTTTTATTGACCACCCCTCTACTTCTACCATTCTTTTCTTTGAATATGAGCAACGAAAATACTCAGAACGTTACACACAATTTCGGCAAGTTCCCTTACAGGTTTCCTATCTGGAATCGCACGACTTGTTCAACTCCAGGAGAAATATCATCAGAACACTTTACACATTCTTCGTTCTATTTAATAAAATATATTTAGACGAATGATTGCTGACGAAATATACTATAGTGATTTTCTAATCGTAGAAGTGGCCCAAGGCTGAAAGTATGGAGCACTCAGTGAGGATTGAACTCACTACTCAGCCGTAACTGATCTAGCGAGACAAACTTGCTAACCATTACAGCACTTCGAGGTGCCCTAAAATCATTTTCTAAGCGTAGATTAGATGTGGCACAAGGCCGAAAGTATGGGGCACCCAGTGAGGATCAAACTCACTATTCAGTCGTAACTGATCTAGTGAGACAAGCTTGTTAACCATTACACAACATCAAAGTTCCCTGGTGATTTTCTAAGCGTAGCATTGATGTGGCACAAGGATAACAATGTGGAGCACCCAGTGATTATCGGACTGACTATTCAGTCGTAATTGATATAGTGAGACAAACATGTTAACCATTACACCACTTCGAAGTACTACTGCCTAAATATCCTATATTTACAATGTATGTGTATATGAGTGTACGCCATTGTTTTTATTTTATTTTACTAGTAAAATTTATTCTATGTTCCATGTTCCTTTAGTACTTTGGCGACCATGGCTCTCCACAATTTCCTCTCTTTCGTATCTCTTAATATATTTAGTCTTTTTGTTATCTCTCCTAAACTTTGTTCCACCATCCATTTACTCAAGCTTGCTAGGTAGGTGATGCGTTATTTTCATCTGTCCCCCTTGTCTTTAATCTTCCTTATGAGTATCAAATTTTCCAAGTCCTCTTTCCTCATTATGTGGACGAGAAATGTCAACTGTCTCTTTCCGGATGTCAAGTATAAGTGTCCTTTTTGTTTCCATTTTCTATAAAACTTGCTCACATGTTCGGTCCATGCTATTCTCAGCATCTTTCTGTAGAGACACATTTTTGTTACATCAAGTCTATTCTTCCTCTCTGAGGAGATTGTCCAACATTCACTGCTATATAGGAGGACTGATATTACATAACAGTTCAGTACGATTTTCTTTGTTTCTCTTGCTTCAAGTCTCTTCTTCATCTGTGAGGAGATTGTCCAGCATTCACTGCCATATAGGAGGACTGATATTACATAACAGTTCAGTCCTCTTTTCTTTGTTTCTCTTGCTTCAAGCCTCTTCTTCATCTTTGAGGAGATTGTCCAGCATTCACTGCCAAATAAGAGGACTAATATTGTAGCGACTGCTATGTTTTTCCACGACCACAGTTTATTCGTCTGCGATTGGCTAGTAAATCAATACTGCCTTTCTATAGGACAATTTAGCAATTGCAGTCGTCACTTTGAATTTTTCGGTCTTGAATTTGCTTACATGTTTTGTTAATACAAATTCAGCGAATTGCCATTTTTAACCAATCAAATATTTTAGTGTTAAATCAACTTTTCCCGCGGTTTCGCTGGAAGCCTACCAGTAGATTTAAAAAAGCAATTTTTCCACAAGACGTTAGTAGAGTCCAACAAATTTCGCCTGTCAACACAAACCTATGACTTTACTCACAACATTTCAAACGCACACACAGACACAGATTTTTGTAATACATATCTCTCTGTGACAGCCAAGTTTATTCAACCAGGACCCTGTTGATTTTTCTAACGCAACACACTTTCTGATCAATTGTATTCTTGCGTTACCTATTCTAACAGCAGACTCTATTTAACATAGATTCCTGAACATTCTGTCTCAAGAGAACCTCTTTCAAACCTTCAATCACAAACCAGGAATACAGTAAAAGGGGGGCAGATTCTTTTCCCTTAATCTATGCATTTCATTGCATGTTTGTTTTGTATGTTATATTTTCAATATATACTTGTTGATCCACATTTGGAGTTTCGTTGTTTTTCTTGAATCATTAAATGTACAAAATATATATGCTCTAAGAACATGTATAACAATATTACGTAACAGTTCAGTACCTTTTCTTTGTTTCTTATGAAATTGTCCTTTTCTTTTTTTTTTTTTTTTATATTTTGCTTTCCTTTTTGTAAGGCATCTTTCACTATCCCAATGCGCTTTGGGATTTCAGTGTCTCACTTTTCATCGTCTGTTAAAACAGTTCTCAGATATTCAAATTGTTTACTCGTTAGATTTCGGTATCTCCAGTTAGTAATTTATGGCTAAGTTCCTCATTATCCTCTTTACTCAACATTGTGTATTTTCCGAATATATACAAGGTGTCCATAAACTTTGCGTGCACTTTAAAAAATTTATAACTTTATTTGTATTTCCGATAGAAATAATTTGTAAAAAGGATTAGAAAGAAGTAAATCTATATTTTTTTAAGGTTTTATTGAAATTTTATTTAAGTTTCCACATGTCCTCCATCATTAGCAATACAAAGGGTAATACGATTTTTCAGTCCACGGAAAACATTTGCCAACTGATTTACAGTAATGCCTGAAATCACATTAGTTATTTTAGCTATACTTAAAACTAGGTACATTAAACTTTATAACATTTTTTACAGATTATTTCTATCGAAAATACAAATAAAATTACAATTTTTTAAAGTGCACACGGACTGTATTTGCAAATATCTGTACAGTAAATTCTTGTCTTTCATAAACAGCTTTACTCCATCACATTTAAGTGCACGGACACGCATGCGCGTTTATCTGACTTGATACGCATGCGTACGTAGAAGCTGTTGCAAATGGCCGGCTACTCATAACCGGCCATTCACCATCGTCCATTACACTGACAAGCATCAAAGGAATGTTGCAGGCTGTAAACACGACGTTAAATAATGGCAGGAAACATTATTTGCGAATATGGATGCTTTCTCAGCAAGCAACAATGCAGATCTTATGATATTCTACGATTTTGAACGACGACGATATGTGCATTGTTGCCTTGACAACACACACGAACACACAGACACATACTGGACGATAAAACGATAACACTTGGCAGGAATTTATTGATCGCTTTTTTTTTCTTTTTCAATCATTTTACCCCAAGCAAGGCATTAAAGCCACTAAAACGCAGTGAGTTACAGAGTGTGAAAGAATACGAGAGAAAAAAAAGAAAAGAAAAAAAAAGAAAAGAAAAAGAGAATCATTATTAAAGAGAGAGAACAATAAAAGAAGAGGAATTAAGAAGACAGATGATTGTCATTGCATTTAAATCTTTTGGAGATAAAAGTTGACTTGACAGCAAATAGCAAGTGCGATAGATTATTTTTTTAATCATTTAACCCCATGCAAAGGAATAAAGCTACTAAGACTCGAGTGGTTACTGTTAGAGAATATAAGAAAATATGTTATTAAGGAGAGGTGACAATAAAAGAAGAGGAATTAAGAAGACAGAAGATAACGATTGACATTGCATTGAAATTTTGGAAGCTCAAAGTTGACTGGATAGTAAGAAGAGTGAAAGAGAATTAGAAGACTTTAGTGAGGGGAAAGGACAATAAAAGAAGAGGAATTAAGAAGACAGAAGATAACGATTGACATTGCATTGAAATTTTGGAAGCTCAAAGTTGACTGGAAAGTAAGAAGAGTTAAAGAGAATTAGAAGACTTTAGTGAGGGGAAAGGACAATAAAAGAAGAGGAATTAAGAAGAGAAGATAACGATTGACATTGCATTGAAATTTGGAAGCTCAAAGTTGACTGGAAAGTAAGAAGGTGAAAGAGAATTAGAAGACTTTAGTGAGGGGAAAGGATAATAAAAGAAGAGGAATTAAGAAGACAGAAGATAACGATTGACATTGCATTGAAATTTTGGAAGATTAAAATTGACTGGAAAGTAAGAAGAGTGAAAAGAATTAGAAGACTTTAGTGAGGGGAAAGGACAATAAAAGAAGAGGAATTAAGAAGACAGAAGATAACGATTGACATTGCATTGAAATTTTGGAAGATCAAAGTTGACTGGAAAGTAAGAAGAGTGAAAAGAGAATTAGAAGACTTTAGTGAAGGGAAAGGACAATAAAAGAAGAGGAATTAAGAAGACAGAAGATAACGATTGCCATTGCATTGAAATTTTGGAAGATCAAAGTTGACTGGAAAGTAAGAAGAGTGAAAGAGAATTAGAAGACTTTAGTGAGGGAAAGGACAATAAAAGAAGAGGAATTAAGAAGACAGAAGATAACGATTGACATTACATTGAAATTTTGGAAGATCAAAGTTGACTGGAAAGCAAGAAGAGTGAAAGAGAATTAGAAGACTTTAGTGAGGGGAAAGGACAATAAAAGAAGAGGAATTAAGAAGACAGAAGATAACGATTGACATTACATTGAAATTTTTGAAGATCAAAGTTGACTGGAAAGTAAGAAGAGTGAAAGAGAATTAGAAGACTTTAGTGAGGGGAAAGGACAATAAAAGAAGAGGAATTAAGAAGACAGAAGATAAAGATTGACATTGCATTGAAATTTTGGAAGATCAAAGTTGACTGGAAAGTAAGAAGAGTGAAAGAGAATTAGAAGACTTTAGTGAGGGGAAAGGACAATAAAACAAGAGGAATTAAGAAGACAGAAGATAACGATTGACATTACATTGAAATTTTTGAAGATCAAAGTTGACTGGAAAAGTAAAAGAAAGAGAATTAGAAGACTTTAAGGGGAAAGGACAATAAAGAAGAGAATTAAGAAGACAGAAGATAACGATTGACATTGCATTGAAATTTTAGAAGATTAAAATTGACTGGAAAGTAAGAAGAGTGAAAGAGAATTAGAAGACTTTAGTGAGGGGAAAGGACAATAAAAGAAGAGGAATTAAGAAGACAGAAGATAACGATTGACATTGCATTGAAATTTTTTTTTCTTCTCTCTCTCTTTTATTTTTTCTATCTCTCACTCTTATTACTCTTTCTATCACTCTTCTTTCTTTCTCTCTCCCTCTTATCTCATTCTCATACTTTTTCTCTCTCTCTTATTTTTCTCTCTCTTATCGAAGAAGAAGACGAAAAGAAGGAATAAGAAGATAAAAGAAGAAGAGAGAAGACGAAAGGGAGAGAGAAGATGAAAGAAGGGTGACCCCAAAAATTTGACATCATTTCACAGGCCAGTAATTTTGGTAAATCTTGCCGAAATAACCTCAAATTTTTACAGAATGTATAGAAACAGATCAAGATTTGATATTTAATGTTTGTTATCTCAGCATCTCCACCGCCTGTGACACGGCACACGTCAAGTTCGTAGTTAAGCTCTTGCCAAACATGTTGTAGCATGTCACCGGTAACATTATCCAGTGCGGAAGTGATTCTCTGCTTGAATTCATCAATGCTAGCAGGAAGAGGTGGGGTATAAACCAATCCCTACACATACCGCTATAAAAAGAAGTCACACAGGGACATGCCCGGTGACCGTGGCGGCCAATTCATCAGAAAACTGTCTTCATCTCCACCACCCATTTTTTTCATCTCTTTGGCAGATCCTCATTGAGATAATCACGTATTGTCTTCTTCCATTAAATATAAAATCTTGATCTGTTTCTATACGTTTTGTGAAAATTTGAGGTTATTACAACAAGAATTGCCAAAATTATTGGCCTGCGAAATGATGTCAAATTTTGGGGGACACTATATATATATATATATATATATATATATATATATATATATATATATATATATATACAGAGAGAGAGAGAGAGAGATAAACAGTGAGCCAGACAAACCTACCCAGGTTTCACCTAAGCGGATCTTCAGGGAAAGCTGGCTAAAGAGGCAAAAAGAGAAACGGCATATTTATAGGCGGTAATCAAAACCATACCACGTGACCAAATAAAAAGAATAGAAAAACAAGACAAGAAAAAAACACACAATACCGGGGTGGGGGGGTAGGATTTATTCAAACGACTAAAAGGGGAGGGGATATTTAAGAAAACACGAACAATAAAGATGGAATAACAATATAATCAGGGGAGATTAGACCTAATTCAATAAGCAAGATTTTTTATGTCTACATATGTTAAGAATCTCGGTTTTAGAGTTTAATAGATCGTTAGGTTGATTATATAAAATTATGGCTAATTTCTCCTCTGTACATAGCTTACAAAATTTTTGGCCTGACGATCTGGGTAGGTTTGTCTGGCTCACTAGGTTTATCTAGGTCTGCTCTACGGTTGTATTAAGCTCTTTTTAGTTAGTTGTTTACTCGTATCGGGGTTTTTTTCTTTGGGCTTCAAACCTGTATCTGTGCGATTTTTTCGACAGATTTTCATGTTTCTAGCTCTTTCTTTTTTAAAACCTTTTTCCTTCGAGATTGGTTTGATTATTGGCAAATCAAAAATTCGAAGGTTTTTCGAGACGAGTATAGTTACCTATATATATATATATATATATATATATATATATATATATATATATATATATGTGTGTGTGTGTGTGTGTGTGTGTGTTTAAAAAGGAGAAACTGCAAACATTTTGGTTATAATGTGGATTTGTTTTAGTGTATATATTATATTTTATTCTTTAGATTTTTGTTACACACGTTTTCGGTTTCGTGACATTCTTCAGGCAAATTAAAGGACTAAAGTTTTAAAGGAATAAAATTTCTAAAGGCATATATATATATATATATATATATATATATATATATATATATATATATATATATATATATAACACAAATCCTCATTATAGCCAAATCGTTTGTGCTTTCTCTCTTATTTTAAAATATATATTTTTCTTTCGTTGGAACAATTATAAATTCTTCCACACACACACACACACACACACACACACACACACACACACACACATATATATGTATATATATATATTGTAAATTTAAAGATTTGAAAGGATTGAAGGGTGAAATATATTGTTTCATGATGCGTCGCATAGCGAATTCATCTTGTTTATAATTGCATCTGGTTGCAGTAAAACATATTAATTGTTTTTTAATCATCTTCATTGTCATATCCACAAAGTTTCGGCTGTTGTACGTCTCAGCCTTCTTCAGGTGATTGGAATTTCGTGCCGAACCATTTATTTCGTCCACCGGAATAGATTGTTCTAGTTACACGGGTGTCTCGGTTACTTCCCTTTAACTCAACTTTCCAAGTTTTTGGTTCACTACTACTGTGGTTGGCTAGATCCAGAGACTAAACCCAAAGTGTTGTGAGTTCAATACCAGGCTACAGCAGCTTGGAGAGTTGAGTTAAAGGGAACTAAATCAGACATCCGGAAGAGGCATGACACGTGGAATTAGAACAATCTACACCTGTGCACAAAATAAATGGTTCGGTTCGAAATTTCAGTCACCCGAAGAAGGTCAGAGTGTACAACCTCCGAAACGTGGTTATGGCAATGAAGATGAGGATAATAGTCCGAATAATGCAAATAATGTAAGTAATCATAATACATCATCTCAGAGATATAGACAGCCATTATATCACTAGAAGCTAGTGACTGGATCTAACCAACGTCTTTATCCACTTGGCCATGTGTCCTTGTGAATATGGCAATGAAGATGAGGATAACAGTCCGAATAATGTAAATAATGCAAGTAATCATAATACCTCATCTCAGAGATATAGACAGCCATTATATCACTAGAAGCTAGTCACTGGATCTAACCAACGTCTTTATCCACTAGGCCATGTGTCCTTGTGAATATGACAATGAAGATGAGGATAACAGTCAAATAATGTAAATAATGTAAATAATCATAATACCTCATCTCAGAGATATAGACAGCCATTATATCACTAGAAGCTAGTCACTGGATCTAAGCAACGTCTTTATCTACTGGGCCGTGTGTCCTTGTGAATATGGCAATGAAGATGAGGATAACAGTCCGAATAATGTAAATAATGATAATACCTCATCTCAGAGATATAGACAGCCATTATATTACTAGAAGCTAGTCACTGGATGTAAGCAACGTCTTTATCTACTGGGCGATGTGTCCTTGTGAATATGGCAATAAAAGATGAGGATAACAGTCCGAATAATGTAAATAATGTAAATAATCATAATACCTCATCTCAGAGATATAGACAGCCATTATATCACTAGAAGCTAGTCACTGGATCTAAGCAACGTCTTTTATCTACTGGGCCATGTGTCCTTGTGAATATGGCAATGAAAGATGAGGATAACAGTCCGAATAATGTAAATAATGTAAAGTAATCATAATACCTCATCTCAGAGATATAGACAGCCATTATATCACTAGAAGCTAGTCACTGGATCTAAACCAACGTCTTTATCCACTAGGCCATGTGTCCTTGTGAATATGACAATGAAGATGAGGATAACAGTCAAATAATGTAAATAATGTAAATAATCATAATACCTCATCTCAGAGATATAGACAGCCATTATATCACTAGAAGCTAGTCACTGGATCTAAGCAACGTCTTTATCTACTGGGCCGTGTGTCCTTGTGAATATGGCAATGAAGATGAGGATAACAGTCCAAATAATAAATAAAATAATGATAATACCTCATCTCAGAGATATAGACAGCCATTATATTACTAGAAGCTAGTCACTGGATGTAAGCAACGTCTTTATCTACTGGGCGATGTGTCCTTGTGAATATGGCAATAAAGATGAGGATAACAGTCCGAATAATGTAAATAATGTAAATAATCATAATACCTCATCTCAGAGATATAGACAGCCATTATATCACTAGAAGCTAGTCACTGGATCTAAGCAACGTCTTTATCTACTGGGCGATGTGTCCTTGTGAATATGGCAATGAAGATGAGGATAACAGTCGAAATAATGTAAATAATGTAAATAATCATAATACCTCATCTCAGAGATATAGACAGCCATTATATCACTAGAAGCTAGTCACTGGATCTAAGCAACGTCTTTATCTACTGGGCGATGTGTCCTTGTGAATATGGCAATGAAGATGAGGATAACAGTCCAAATAATGTAAATAATGTAAATAATCATAATACCTCATCTCAGAGATATAGACAGACATTATATCACTAGAAGCTAGTCACTGGATCTAAGCAACGTCTTTATCTACTGGGCCGTGTGTCCTTGTGAATATGGCAATGAAGATGAGGATAACAGTCCAAATAATGTAAATAATGTAAATAATCATAATACCTCATCTCAGAGATATAGACAGACATTATATCACTAGAAGCTAGTCACTGGATCTAACCAACGTCTTTATCCACTGGGCCATGTGCCCTTGTGAATATGGCAATGAAGATGAGGATAACAGTCCAAATAATGTAAATAATCATAATACCTCATCTCAGAGATATAGACAGCCATTATATCACTAGAAGCTAGTCACTGGATCTAACCAACGTCTTTATCTACTTGGCCATGTGTCCTTGTGAATATGGCAATGAAGATGAGGATAACAGTCGAATAATGTAAATAATATAATAATAATCACAATATATTGTAAATAGTCACTGGATAAGCAAATCATCTCAGAGATATAGACAGACATTATATCACTAGAAGCTAGTCACTGGATCTAAGCAACGTCTTTATCTACTGGGCCGTGTGTCCTTGTGAATATGGCAATGAAGATGAGGATAACAGTCCAAATAATGTAAATAATGTAAATAATCATAATACCTCATCTCAGAGATATAGACAGCCATTATATCACTAGAAGCTAGTCACTGGATCTAACCAATGTCTTTATCCACTGGGCCATGTGTCCTTGTGAATATGGCAATGAAGATGAGGATAACAGTCCAAATATGTAAATAATGTAAATAATCATAATACCTCATCTCAGAGATATAGACAGCCATTATATCACTAGAAGCTAGTCACTGGATCTAAGCAACGTCTTTATCTACTGGGCCGTGTGTCCTTGTGAATATGGCAATGAAGATGAGGATAACAGTGCAAATAATGTAAATAATGTAAATAATCATAATACCTCATCTCAGAGATATAGACAGCCATTATACTATCACTAGAAGCTAGTCACTGGATCTAACCAACGTCTTTATTCACTGGGCCATGTGTGAAGATGAGGATAACAGTCCAAATATGAATATGGCAATGAAGATGAGCCATTATATTATAAGTCACTGGAGTCCAAATGTGGAATATGGCAATGAAATGTAACAGTAATCATAATATAATACCTCATCTCAGAGATATAGACAGCCATTATATCACTAGAAGCTAGTCACTGGATCTAACCAACGTCTTTATCTACTGGGCCATGTGTCCTTGTGAATATGGCAATGAAGATGAGTATAAGAGTCCAAATAAGGGAAATAATGTAAATAATCATAATACCTCATCTCAGAGATATAGACAGCCATTATATCACTAGAAGCTAGTCACTGGATCTAAGCAACGTCTTTATCTACTGGGCCATGTGTCCTTGTGAATATGGCAATGAAGATGAGGATAACAGTCCAAATAATGTAAATAATGTAAATAATCATAATACCTCATCTCAGAGATATAGACAGCCATTATATCACTAGAAGCTAGTCACTGGATCTAACCAACGTCTTTATCTACTGGGCCGTGTGTCCTTGTGAATATGGCAATGAAGATGAGGATAACAGTCCAAATAATGTAAATAATGTAAATAATCATAATACCTCATCTCAGAGATATAGACAGCCATTATATCACTAGAAGCTAGTCACTGGATCTAACCAAAGTCTTTATCCACTGGGCCGTGTGTCCTTGTGAATATGGCAATGAAGATGAGGATAACAGTCCAAATAATGTAAATAATGTAAATAATCATAATACCTCATCTCAGAGATATAGACAGCCATTATATCACTAGAAGCTAGTCACTGGATCTAAGCAACGTCTTTATCTACTGGGCCGTGTGTCCGTGTGAATATGGCAGTGAAGATGAGGATAACAGTCCGAATAATGTAAATAATGTAAATAATCATAATACCTCATCATACAGATATAGACAGCCATTATATTACTAGAAGCTAGTCACTGGATCTAACCAATGTCTTTATCCACTGGGCCGTGTGTCCTTGTGAATATGGCAATGAAGATGAGGATAATAGTCCGAATAATGTAAATAATGTAAGTAATCATAATACCTCATCTCAGAGATATAGACAGCCATTATATCACTAGAAGCTAGTCACTGGATCTAACCAACGTCTTTATTCACTGGGCCATGTGTCCTTGTGAATATGGCAATGAAGATGAGGATAACAGTCCGAATAATGTAAATAATGTAAGTAATCATAATACCTCATCTCAGGGATATAGACAGATATTGAACAGATATAGACAGGTAGTATGACGTTTATGTATGGTATTGTCCGCGTAATTTAGTTCCGTCAGTGTTCAGTGTCTATGACGTTTTTATTCAATTGTGAAAACAAAAAATTAGAAGAGATAGAATAAAGCTGTTTAGAAAGCATGTTTTACTAGATCCATCACGGTTTAGTAATGAGTTGTGCCACTTTCAAGCTACACTTAGAAAATCATTTAAGAGAGCCAGCAAAACCTCTGGGTTTGACAGTATTCAACTTGTCAAACTCTTTACCTTTGGGCAGGAAGGAACCCAGACAACGCTATACTACTACTACTGTACTGATGCGGCATTCACCCTGGGCGGATTGAGCCGGCTTCTTCCTGTTATGAGAAGAAGATTCTTGGGATAAATTACAGAGAAGTAGGGTACCCAGGCCTACTCGGATAACGTTCTTTATTGCCGCGGGGTTCCTTGTGAATACAGACGCAGAGGACATGAACGACCTGAAGCCGCCGGTTACCGATGCAGACGCTCAGAGATATTGGATTTTCACCAGAGCCCTTGTTAGCCGGCGTGTGTCAGACCTGTCTGTGAATATTGGGTGGTCCTGTAAAATAAGGAACGAACCGGGCGGCATAGCTCTGACACTACCGTTTACACCCCCCTTTACCCATGGCCGAGCAATAAAAACACAAATTTTAACACAAGAAAGAAAAAAGTAAATAAAGATTATCGGCGGTTTAATTGGTCGCCGAACTTTCATTTTGTCTGCATGTGTATCATGCTTGGAAAATAAAATTAAAAAGACAATAATAATCAACTTTTTGGCAAAGATGAATAAACGTGTTCACAGTAAGACGTCAAAAGGACGCTTATTCCCATGACACAGCTATTATTTTAACGAACTTCACTCCCTCGGTAATGTTTATTGTTTTAAAAACTGATGATTAAAATTGTAATAAAACATAAACTAAGTCCCCCATCTAAGTACTGACCTGGCTCTACGATGCTTAACTTCGGTGATCGTACGAGAACCGGTGTCTCAGCGTGATATGACCGCAAGCCGGACGACGCTATGCCAAAGGGTAGTGTCTCGTCGTTTATACGGGATTTACGGGGAATTCTTGCTCGAACCTACGGGCTCGCAATGTGCCACGTTAAAAAACCGGCTTTGTGCGACATCCCGCCTTTGTGGGGAGGACCTTATTATTATAGGAGATACTTATTTACCATTTTATAAAGTTCGAATCTATTGGCAATTAGCCGAAGTTTTGCGAACCATTCAAATAAAGAGTATCATAAATAAATAGTGTAAATAAACAATCTAATAAATAAATCGTACATTATTTACATTATTCGGACTATTGTCCTCATCTCTGTCGCCATATTTATTACAACGTTTTGGCCGTTGTACGCTCCGGCCTTCTTCGAACTGAACCCTTTATTTAGCTCACTAGGGTAGACTGTTTTAGTTCCACGTGCAATGTTTAATGGATGTCAGTTATCAGTTATCTTTCCCCTATGAAAGTTCTCCACTTAGCCGGGTATTGAACTCACACTCTTTTGGATCCTGTCACTGGATCTAACTAACGCCTTTATCCACTATGCCATGTGTCCTCAACCCTAACCCTAACCCTAACCCTAACGTCAACTCAGAAATATAGGCCGATACTAAATAAATCGTGTTTATTAGTTTTTGTTGTCATAAAAAAAAGTATAAATTCACTTTCATCCATTGTTTATGTTTTATTACAATTTTAATCATCAGTTTTTAAAACAATAAACATTACCGAGGGAGTGAAGTTCGTTAAAATAATAGCTGTGTCATGGGAATAAGCGTCCTTTTGACGTCTTACTGTGAACACGTTTATTCATCTTTGCCAAAAAGTTGATTATTATTGTCTTTTTAATTTTATTTTCCAAGCATGATACACATGCAGACAAAATGAAAGTTCGGCGACCAATTAAACCGCCGATAATCTTTATTTACTTTTTTCTTTCTTGTGTTAAAATTTGTGTTTTTATTGCTCGGCCATGGGTAAAGGTTATCCAGACGCATATAAAGGTGTGAAAGTTGTTAAAATAATAGCAGTCTTAATGGAAAAACCATTCTTTTGACAAATCGTTTGTTTTTTTTTTTTTGTTATTTTTTGGCGGGACGAAGGTCTAAGTTTGTCTTCTCATGAATTCTACGATCAGCAAAATGATTAATATGGTTCCTAATTTCTTCCTCGACTTTTCCTTTGATTCTTTAAGAATTTTAATTATTGTAATAAGATTATTCATTACTAAAACATTAATGGTGGCTTAATTAATCAAAGAATTCGTGGCTATTCCTTCCTTTCGCAAGCTTGTCATAAAATTGGCGGGATTCTGTCTGCCATATTTACTTTCTAATTAAACTAGCATTAACTATAAAGATGGCAGCGTAAAAATACCATAAACGAAGCCGCATAAGCAATTCATGACTAGACTATTTACACACGAACTATTGTCCTCATCTTTGTTGTTGTTATCACAACGTTTCGGCCGTTGTGCTCTCTGACCCTCATCAAGTCCTTTACTAAAAATTGCTATACCGACAAATTTACGCGGTTTACGGCTAAACCACGCTGAAATACCGGTTTCCATACGATCACCGAAGTTAAGCAATGTCGAACCTGACCAAGATCTAGATGAGTGACGCTTTGAATATACCAGGTGCTGTGATCTTGTGGTGTGTGTGTGGGGGTGTGTGTGTAAATGGATAATGGATCGGAATTATGAAGCAGAGAACCGAGTTTCAATTCCAGTTGAGTTTGATATAGAGGAAAATATCCTGGAGAAAGGTATAAACTACCTCTTCTCCCCCAGCAATGGATTAATTAGTAAGACCTGTATCACTAAATCATTAGTATCTCAGTAAAATATTTTTCTGGCTTTAAATAACCTGCAAAGTCATAAGTCATAGGAAACGAATCAATCAATTGATTAGCTAGATAGGCATGTCTTAGATTTATTTACATTTTCTGGAATATAAATGTAGTGATTTTCCAAGCATAGCTTAGATGTGGCACAAGGCCGAAATTAGGGGGCACCCAGTGAGAATCGAACTCACTACTCAGTCGTAATTGTTCTAGCGAGACAAGCTTGCTAACAATTACACCACCACGAGGTGCCCCTGGAATATAAATGTATAGAGACTACCGAGCTCATAAAGTGAGGGATCAGTTTATATATTGATTGTAATATAGAATTGATACCTCACTTTATAGCCATATTATAATTTGTTGGCATGTCTTTTAGGTTTATTTACATTCTCTGGAATATAAATCTATAGAAACTATGGTGGCCATAAAGTGAGGGATCAGCTTATATATTGAATGTAATATAGAAATCCCATTTATGACTGCTTGTCTGTTTATCAAATTGTGACTAGGTATGAAACCCCTCTTCTTCCCCCATCTATGGGTTAATTAGTAAGACTTGTATCACTAAATCAATATTATCTCAAAAAATTCTTACAATCTAAAAATATTTTCCTGCTTTAAATCTGCAAAGGGTCGATAAACCTTAGAAAACGAATTAATCAATCAATGAAATATTGATTAGCTACACAGGCATGTCTTTTAGATTCATTTACACTCTCTGGAATATAAATCTATAGAAACTATGGTGGCCAAAAGGTGAGGGGTCAGTTTATTTATTGATTGTAACACAGAATTGATCCGCCACTTTGTATCCACATTATAATTTCTTGTCGGCATCTTTTAGATTTATTTATATTCTCTGGAATATAAATATATGGAAACTACCGTGGTCAAAAAGTGAGGGATCAGTTTATTTATTGATTTTAATATAGAATTGATCCTCCACTTTATATCCACGTTATAATTTCTTGTAGGCATGTCTTTTAGATTTATTTTTATTCTCTGGAATATAAATGTATAGAAACTACCGTGACCACAAAGTGAGGGATCAGTTTTTATATTGATCGTAATATAGAATTGATCCCCCAAGTTATATCCACATTATAACTTCTTGCTAGTTTACCAAATTCTGATTCTTCCTCTTCTTCCCCCCCCCTGCTGTGGGTTAATAAGTATCATTAAATCATTATTATCTGCCTACAAAAATCGGTCTAAAAATATTTTCTGGCTTTAAATAACCTGCAAAGAGATGATAAGCCATAGAAAACGATTCAATCAATAATAAAAAAAAATATCCAAAACCAATGATTTAATCCTCCAGGCTATTGTCCGACGCGAGTGATATAGCGATCGTGAGTTCAATCGCTGGGCCAGTCAGTGTGTAGTACGGACAATAGAAACAGGGCAGCTCTAAAAATAAGAACGAAACTAGATATTCCGAGATATGGACTCAGTAGATAAGGCACAGTGCACGTGTGTCCGTCTGTCCGTCTGTCCGTCCGTTTTTCCATCTCGACGAATCATAAACAATCTGAAGTAAAAGGTAAAAGCTACTGTAGTTAAACACGATTAAAAATTAAAGAAATACCTAATTTACAGTTAAATTTATATAACGAACAGAGTGGAAGGTTTAAAATACAATTCTTTACTAAAGGTTTAAATTTAATTTCGTTTTTCGTCGCAACTGCAACTGATATCGTCTAATTAAACTAATTAAAACTTAAGCAGGGCACGGTACGTTGCTCATATGCTTTCTAGCACGCGTACTGTGACGTATTCGAAATATTATATAGTTTGGGTTCCCTAATATCTTTTAAGAGTGACTTTATGTGAAGAGATCATAAAGAATTGTGATTTTAAAAGAAAATAAAAATTGCGCGCAAAATAAATGTAAACAAATTACGGAGATCGGTTGCGTATACGAAGAAAGATTATGCCGAATTAAGGTGTTGACTAATGATAATTTTTTTTTTATTTCTAAAGTCTTATAACTTTTACGTACATAGGAGACTGAAGGTAAAATGTCAAAACCCTTAAATTTTAAACCTTCCGTCCAAAGGGCGGCTTCTAGGATAGAAACGAATAAAAGTCATATTGATTTTTTAAAAGTAAATACTGGTCGCTTCACTGCTAGTCTCCGTAAATATTTGAACTGATAATTTCTTCTTTAGATTATTAATATTCGGCCGATACGTTCTCCGACTTTCCAAGTGTTGATTGGTATTCTAGCCATCATCAAGTGTATATGTTTTATTGCCAACATTCATCATTGCTTTAATTACAATTTCCATGATAAAAAAATTGCGTCTTAGTGGCATTATTACCTTGCTTGGGATAAAATGATGAAAAAAAAAGAAAAAAGAAGACTCCTACAACACATGCTTGTTAAAAAAAGAGGGTAGACACCCGAAATATCCACCCAGACAGATTTCATCTGAACTTACCCCATCATTATAAAGGGTTTTACAAGCTGTGTAGTTGGCCCACCTGTCAGTGTTATTGGGGTACTCCGGCTGCCATCAAGTGTATATGTTTTATTGCCAACTTTCATCATTGTTTAATTACAATTTCCATGATAAAAATTGAGTTGCAACCGGAGGTTCTATTCTAAGAGTTTCTTCTTTCACATTGTTCGGCTGTGGAAAAATCTTTTCCGATTTCTTGCAACTTCAATTGCAGTAAACTGTTTTTTATTGTCTTTTCTCATCATTAAAAATCTTCATTCTATTTCAATCTCAGTAACCCCATTACGTCTTAACACATCTTCTGTCTTCCAGAAACCTTTTCTTTTATTGTCCTTTCTACTCACTAAAGTCTTCCCGTTCTCTTTCACTCCCAGTAACCACTTGCGTCTTAGTGGCATTATGCCCATCTTCTGTCTTCCTGAAACCTGTTCTTTTATTGTCTTTTCCCTTCATTACAGTCTTCTCGTTTTCTTTCACTCCCAGTAACCTCTTACGTCTTAGTGGCTTTATATCCATCTTCTGTCTTCCTGAATTCTATTCTTCTGTTGTCTTTTCTCCTCATTGAAGTCTTCTTATTCTTTTTCACTCCCAGCAACCGTCTGCGTCTTAGTGGCGTTATTTCCTTGCTTGGGATGAAATGATGAAAAAAAAAAAAAAAAGAATAAAAAAGAAGACGTCTCCTACAACACATGCTTGTTAAAAAAAGAGGGTAGACACCCGAAATATCCACCCAGGTAGATTTCATCTTAACTTACCGCATCATTATGAAGGGTTTTACAAGCTGTGTAGTTGGCCCACCCGTCAGTATTATTGGGGTACTCCGGCTGCCAGGTACCATTGATGGAACAATCTTTATATGCGTAGGCTGTGAAAAGAAAAAAAAACATGGAACAATAATAATTGTATATAATAATACTGTTCTGTCAGTAACACTTAGAAGTCCTGAATACAAACAATACCTATTAGCCAATCGACAATACATGTATAGTAAAATCTTTCGCTATATTTTTTTATAGGAAAATTAACATGAGATTTGAAATTTTTAGACAATCGCTCAGTTCTGAGAAAAACATATAAGTAAATGATTTTTGCCACACATTCTCAGGGTAAAATTATTTACAATGCATTTTCATAAAATAATTTAATGCATTTTTATTATGAAATAAATTGCAATGCAACGTTATAATATTCTATTTTCAATGCATTTTTATAGTAAAATTATTTGTAATACATTTAAAAAAATTACGGCAATGAATTTTTATATTGAAATATTTGCAATACATTTTTGCATTCTGTTTTTATAGCAAAATCATTTGCAATGCATTTTTATAGTAAAATCATTTGCAATGCATTTTTATAATAAAATAATTTGCAATGCATTTTTATAGTTAAATCATTTCCAATGCATTTTTATAGTAAAATCATTTCCAATGCATTTTTATAGTAAAATCATTTGCAATGCATTTTTATAGTAAAATCATTTGCAATGCATTTTTATAGTTTAAAATCATTTGCAATGCATTTTTTATAAAATCATTTGCAATGAATTTTATAGTTAAATCTTTTTTGCAATGCATTTTTATAGTAAAATCATTTTGCAATGCATTTTTATAATAAAATCATTTTGCAATGAATTTTTATTTTAAAAATCATTTGCAATGCATTTTATAGTAAAATCATTTCCAATGCATTTTTATAGAAAAAAAATCATTTGCAATGCATTTTTATAAAATCATTTGCAATGAATTTTTTATAGTAAAATCATTTGCAATGCATTTTTATAATAAAATCATTTGCAATGCATTTTTATAGTAAAATCATTTGCAATGCATTTTTATAGTAAAATCATTTGCAATGCATTTTTATAAAATCATTTGCAATGAATTTTTATAGTAAAATCATTTGCAATGCATTTTTATAATAAAATCATTTGCAATGCATTTTTATAGTAAAATCATTTGCAATGCATTTTTATAAAATCATTTGCAATGAATTTTTATAGTTAAATCTTTTGCAATGCATTTTTATAATAAAATCATTTGCAATGAATTTTTATAGTTAAATCTTTTGCAATGCATTTTTATAATAAAATCATTTCCAATGAATTTTTATAGTTAAATCTTTTGCAATGCATTTTTATAATAAAATCATTTGCAATGCATTTTTATAGTAAAATCATTTGCAATGCATTTTTATAAAATCATTTGCAATGAATTTTTATAGTTAAATCTTTTGCAATGCATTTTTATAGTAAAATCATTTGCAATGCATTTTTATAATAAAATCATTTGCAATGAATTTTATAGTTAAATCTTTTGCAATGCATTTTTTATAGTAAAATCATTTTGCAATGCACTTTTTTATAATAAAATCATTTCCAATGCATTTTTATAGTAAAATCATTTCCAATGCATTTTTATAGTAAAATCATTTGCAATGCATTTTTATAGTAAAATCATTTGCAATGCATTTTTATAGTAAAATCATTTGCAATGCATTTTTATAATAAAATCATTTGCAATGCATTTTTATAGTAAAATCATTTGCAATGCATTTTTATAGTTAAATCTTTTGCAATGCATTTTTATAGTAAAATCATTTGCAATGCATTTTTATAGTAAAAATCATTTGCAATGCATTTTTATAATAAAATCATTTGCAATGCATTTTTATAATAAAATCATTTCCAATGTATTTTTATAATAAAATCATTTGCAATGCATTTTTATAGTAAAATCATTTGCAATGCATTTTTATAATAAAATCATTTGCAATGAATTTTTTATAGTTAAATCTTAGAAAAATGCAGTTTTTTATAGTAAAAATCATTTGCAATGCATTTTTATAATAAAATCTTTTGCAATGCATTTTTTGCCACACATTCTCATGGTAAAATTATTTACAATGCATTTTCATAAAATAATTTAATGCATTTTTATTATAAAATAAATTGCAATGCAACGTTATAATATTCTATTTTCAATGCATTTTTATAGTAAAATTATTTGTAATACATTTAAAAAAAATTATGGCAATGAATTTTTATATTAGAATATTTGCAATATATTTTTGCATTCTGTTTTTATAGCAAAATCATTTGCAATGCATTTTTATAGTAAAATCATTTGCAATGCATTTTTATAATAAAATCATTTGCAATGCATTTTTATAGTAAAATCATTTGCAATGCATTTTTATAGTAAAATCATTTGCAATGCATTTTTATAGTAAAATCATTTCCAATGCATTTTTATAGTAAAATCATTTGCAATGCATTTTTATAGTAAAATCATTTCCAATGCATTTTTATAGTAAAATCTTTTGCAATGCATTTTAATAAAATCTTTTACATTGAATTTTTATAGTTAAATCATTTGCAATGCATTTTAATAATAAAATCATTTGCAATGTATTTTTATGGGAAAGCATTTGCAATTGACAATTGGTTTTTACAGTAATTTTTGGAAAAGTATTTTACAATGCATTTTTATAGCAAAAATCGTTTTTATTGATATTTGCCACAAAAATATTTTGCAAGGCATTTGCACTGCAAGAATTAACATTGGGAAACAATGAAATTTTCACCGGTCCCCTTATTAAATATATATCTACAAACTCTCTTCTAAAATGTAAACCAGTCAATGAGAAATTATGAGTTAAATAAATAAATAAATACATTTAAACAATAAGACAAAACATTCCCATGGTGTTGTCGGCCTGTCAGTGAAGGAATTAATTTCCAAGAAGATTTTTTGAAAAAAAGTGTTTTACAAGTCGATTTTTGAGAAGCAATTAAACTTCGACACCTCGACTGCAATTTTCTTGGGAATCTTTTATCCTCCATGTTCACCTAATCTGTAAAAGACGCGACAGTAACCTAAAATTGTGACAGATAAAACTAAAATAAATGACTAACGTAAAATGCTAATTAAAAAGGAAGAATATATACTTAATTATTCATCAGAGAAAGTTTTAAATTACTAGGTGTTTGGTAGTGTGAAATGAATGATTATTTTAGTTTGGTGGGGAAAATGATGTATAGTTATATCCCAAAAAATGGTGTATTGGCTTACTGCAACACCTCTGTGTACGGCCACATCACGGTGAAACTCTGGTACCCGTACAATCACCGAAGTTGAAGCAACGTCGGGCCTTGTCGCTACCTAGATGGTTGGCCGCTTGGTGCTGCATATATATATATAATATATATATATATATATAAGTTCACAGTACAAGTGGCAACTGAGTTCCACCGTGATGAGATCTAGATGGAGTTACTGCTTCGTGCTGTAAACTTGTATATATATATATATATATATATCAATATCATATCTATATATATATATATATATATATATATCGGTATATATATATAGGTTTTACTGTGATGATTTAAAACTGAATTGATTTTTTTTTCAGTAAATTATACGTCATTTTGGTATATAACTATGGTTTTTAAATAAAAATCTAAAATAATCATTCTCTTTTATTTATATATATATATATATATATATATATATATTTATATATATATATATATATATATATATATATATATATATATATACCCATCTATATATATATATATATATCGATATGCTTAACACACACATATATATATACGGAAATGTGTGTGTTTTACCGTGATGTAAAGCCGTAATGTATAAATTTATATATTATTGCTCAGTAAGATTAAACGTCAATTTCAGGATATAACATATTTGGTTTGGATTGATGTGAGTTTGTGACCCTGGGTTTAACGCTTAATCGATCGTCTCTCTGAGCTCTCTCTCTCTCTCTCTCTCTCTCTATATATATATATATATATATATATATATATATATCCTTTAAATGTTTTGATTGACCTTTCAGCCATCCAACGAATATTCATGAACATGTTCAAATTTAAAAATTCTTGAGAATGCCAGGTTCCGTAAGCTTGGATGTGCGGGTGGTGTAATGGATAATGGCTTGGAATTTTTAATCGAAGTGCCGGGTTTTAATTCCAGTTCAGTTCGTTTTATTCACATACACGCATATACCGTTGAGAAAGGCATGAATCCACCTTTTTTTTCATCCTCGCCAATTATGGGTTAATTAATAAGACTTGCATCACTTAATATCACTTAACTATCATTATCTCCCCCACCCTACCAAAAAACATTTTTTTAATCTAAAAATATTATCTGGCTTTAAATAACTTACAAAAATTGATAAGCCGTAAAAAACGAATCATTTAATCAAAATACAGATCTGCTACACAGGCATGGCTTTTAAATTTATTTACATTTTCTGGAATATAAATATATAGTATCTACTGTGGTCACAAAATGAGAGCTCAGTTTTTATATTACTAGTAATATAGAATTGATCCCCCACTTTATATCTACATTATAATTTCTTGTAGGCATGTCTTTTAGATTTATTTACATTCTCTGGAACATAAATGGGTAGAAACTGCCGTGGCCGCAAAATAAGGGATCAGTTTATATATTGCTTGTAATATAAAATTGATCTCCCACTTTATATCCACATTATAATTTCTTGTAGGCATGTCTTTTAGGTTTTTTTTACATTCTCTGGAACATGAATGTGTAGAAACTGCCGTGAACACAAAATAAGGGATCAGTTTATATATTGCTTGTAATATAAAATTAATCCCCCACTTTATATCTACATTATTATTTCTTGTAGTCATGTCTTTTAGATTTATTTACATTCTCTGGTGCATAAATGTGTAGAAACTGCCGTGGCTACAAAATAAGGGATCAGTTCATATATTGCTTGTAATATAAAATTGATCCCCCACTTTATATCTACATTATAATTCCTTGTTTGCTTATCAAGTTCTGATTAGGTATGAATCTACCACTTCTCCCTCTCCAGCTGTGGGTTAATTAGTAAGATTTCTATCATTAATTCATTAATATTTCCAAAAAATAAAGTAAAAGTACATACAAAAATATTTGGATCGCGGCATTGAAATAACCCATAGAGGTGTTGATATGCCGCTAACCTAAATCAACCAACCGGTCTCGGGAGTTTATGTTGTCGATGATGATGATGCTTCATTCCAAAATGCTCGTGGGTATTTTAATGTATAGTTCAACTTCGTGATTTGTGCACGCACATAACACTAGCATAAAATGCTTCCCGATAGAATTAATAGGCATACCTTTATTGTTGACCATCTTAATCAAGAGACAATGCCTTGGGCAGGACGATGTTGTCACGTAATTATCTGGTCTCTGTAAATGTCCATTCACACGATCTTGGTCGCTAATCTTGTTACAGTGAAGGCATTACTTTTCATTCTAGACGGCGACACTCAAACTTGCTGTTTCATGAGAAATAGGAAACTTTTGTCTTGTGGCGATAAAGTGCTTTTGAAACAATGAAGTCTACGAAAATCTTTTTTTACAATAATTTTCACCCTAAACAAGTCCCAAGACGACACTCGCGGTAGAAGGTTACAGAATACGACTCAGGGATTATGAGGATATGTAAAGAGGATAACGGTTAACCCTAGACTTGAATAGATTAAGATTGTAGTGATCGGGGAAAGCATCCTCTTGGGAGTCGGTTCCTCAAAGCAGGTAGCGTTTTATAGAGTAAGAGACACAGTTTATGCGGATAGGTGGGGAAGATAACGGTTAACCCTAGACTTGAATAGGTTAAGATTGTAGTGATCGGGGAAAGCATCCTCTTGGGAGTCTGTTCCATAAAGCAGGTAGCGTTTTATAGAGTAAGAGGTACAATTTATGCAGATAGGTGGGGAAGATAACGGTTAACCCTAGACTTGAATAGATTAAGATTGTAGTGATCGGGGAAGCATCCTCAGTCGGTTTCTCAAAGCAGGTAGGGTTTTATAGAGTAAGAGACAGTATATGCGGATAGGTGGGGAAGATAACGGTTAACCCTAGACTTGAATAGGTTAAGATTGTAGTGATGGGGAAGCATCCTCTTGGGAGTGGGTTACACAAGACACCAATTCATATGTCGAAATTGCTCAAATAGAACTTAGATTTCACCAATGAAATACGAAGAGAATTAAGGTGGCTCACTACAATGGGCGTGGCAGGGTGTTTCTTATCCGTCATGGTTAGAACTGTTGGAATGTAGTTCGTCTGAGCACTTTCCATGAAAATAGTGATAGCGTAGCATGAGGGGAAAGGGGTTGAAGGGTGGAAAATAAATCAATCGTAAGGATGCGGAGATGATTTTGAAGGGGTGCAGAATTAATTTCAACTCGGAATTAATTTCCGCTCGGAATTAATTTCAACTTGGAAGTAATTTCAATTCGGAATTAATTTCAACTTGGAAGTAATTTCAACTCGGAATTAATTTCAACTCGGAAGTAATTTCAACTCGGAATTAATTTCAACTTGGAAGTAATTTCAACTCGGAATTAATTTCAACTCGGAAGTAATTTCAACTCGGAATTAATTTCAACTCGGAACTAATTTCAACTCGGAACTAATTTCAACTCGGAGAAATTGTAAGGAGACACCATCCTGAAGGGTCAAGGCACATGGCGGCCACAATCGAAGGGTCAAAGCACATGAAAGAAAAAGATTCAGTTCATACCGTCTTTACTAAAGCCAGTAGTATCTGAAGAGCAAGAGTGTATGCCATGTTTAAATTCTCTATTGAAGCCAGAGGTATGGGAAAGGTCATGAAATAAACGCACGTTTTAAGATAAAGCATTCAATACTGTCTTTGTTGAAACAGTTTATATGTGAAGCATATGAAATGTACGCAGTCTTTTACATAAAGTATGCATTATTCAACATCTTATTGAAAAACATAAAATATACACACTTTTCTTAAATATTTATCGTCATTATTGAAGCCAGAAATATGTGAAGGGTATGAAATATACGCACTTTTTTTCATACAAATTATTCAATACATATCGTCATAACTGAAGCCAGGAATATGTGAAAGGTATGAAATATATGCATCTTTTTTGCATAAAACTTTTCATACTGATCGTCCTTATAGAAGTTAGGCATATTTAAACGTTATCTAAGGTATGTGTATTTTATACTTACCATCTTTATTGAAACCAGGAATATGTGATGGGCATGAAATATAGGCTCTTTTCCCGGCTAATGTGTAGTTCCAGCAGGCCAGATCGAAAGTAGCAGCACAATATGTTTCGCCTGCAAGAAATGCAAACAATAGTAAATGAAATAATTAGAATGAAACAAACGTTTTCATTTTTCTCATCACGCGTCATATTTATTCAAATTCCTTTTTTCATTCTTTATTATTATTAAAACTTAATGATTAACAAAAAATGTCACGAAAAATTCCTGGAATAGGGTCCTTTCACACTTCATAAAATGTCGTCTTACACTAATCTTGTTATATAATTGGTACCACCCCAAGCAAGGCAGTAAAACCACTAAGACATAATGGTTTACAGGATGTGGAAGAATTAGGAACAGAAACATTAATAATGAGCGGGAAGAGAAAAGGGTAATCAGGAGGACAGTAGACAGCGATTGACATTGCATTTTAATTTTAGCAGATAAAGGTTGGCTGGAAAGCATGGCATTGGAAGGGAGTTCCACAAGTAAGAGAGTAAAGCGACTAAGACACAAGGGGTTACTGGGTGTGGAAGAATTAGGAACAGAAACATTAATAATGAGCGGGAAGAGAAAAGAGTAATCAGGAGGACAGTAGATAGCGATTGACATTGCATTTAAATTTTGGCAGATAAAGGTTGGATGGAAAGTATGGAGCCGGAAGGGAGTTCCACAAATAAGAGAGTAAAGCCACTAAGACACAAGGGGTAACAGGGTGTGGAAGAATTAGGAACAGAAACATTAATAATGAGCGGGAAGAGAAAAGTGTAATCAGGAGGACAGTAGACAGCTATTGACATTGCATTTAAATTTTTGTAGATTAAAGTTGGCTGGAAAGCATTCAACCGGAAGGGACTTCCACAAGCGATAAGTGCGAGAAAAGAACTTGTTAGCATAGAATTTACGGATACATATAGCCAGATCAACTGTAAATTGATGAGATCTTGACGACAGTATAGTACTGTGCTTAAATTCAAAAAGTTTAGTTACCATTGTGAAGATTACATCTGAACAATTAACATGTCTAAATCTTTTCATGTCTAAATATATTATATATATATATATATATATATATATATATATATATATATATATATATATATATAACATTAAATTATAGATTATAGGTTCCGCTCGCACTCCTAATAGTCTTAGAGATAAATATAACTTATGTTAGAAGAAAAAATTAGAATAATAAAATACAATAGTCAAAGCCAACTATTAAATCAGAGGAATGAATTAGTGTTAAAATGTTGACATAGAAACAAATTCAAATTTCCAAAATATAGGTTTAACTTAATTAGCTACTACATTTCCATAATGTTCACTCCCCTCTAACTCTTCAAAAGTCGAAAGTATAACTAATTCTAATTTATATATTCCCCCCTTCTATAACCACTTTACCGATATTAATTATAATTTATAAACTATAACTATATTAATTATAATTTATATAACTATAATTATATTAATTATAATTTATAAACTTTCTCCTACTCTAAGATCTCCCTAACTCACTTTCCATTAAGCCATTACATCCTTTTATCTATGTTTTAAAGTTATTTTAAAACCCCTTTTTATTCCACTTAATTTTTCATATAACCCAATGTCATAAGGCATTTGGGCTTAAGTTTATAACACTTCTTCCCTTTAAGACAAGTACTTTCCACCCTCACCCTTGCTCCCTGTCTCGTGCCTTTCGTCTGACTGAAACATTGAAATGGATAAATTCTGGATTATTTTTTCGACTGCATTTATTTCACAGTTACATTTCTATTTCTGACAGACGATCGATATCTTCGTCTGCCAAAATAGGATATTCTCCATATGAGGTGATTTTATTGTTTATTATTATATATATATATATATATATATATATATATATATATATATATGCAGAAAATATAAAAAACACGTTAGGTGCATAATCCGGAGTTAATAGTATTTTTTGTTTTTTATTTTTAAGAAGACAGTGCTCCATACAGAAGTAGAGCTTTATTATAATAACATTTTTTGTTTAAAAATATGATTCCTTCGCTACATAAGAGTTCTCATGTTTCAAAAACAAGAGCCGAAACCATCCAAATAATTATGAAAATTATGTTGAATTGTGGTGCTTAGTCATAATTTTTCATTATTTAGAAATTTAATGAAATTAAACTTCTAAACAATGAAAAATTATTAAACCATAGGCAGGAGTTAACGGTTTTTTGCTGACATCAACAAACTTTCGCATTAAATAATTAGCATAAAAAAAATAATCTCATACCTAAATAAAAGTCTTAAAAGCTTAGCCAAATAATTAAATAGGAAAAACCCTTTTTGTAGTCGTCAAAAAACAAACAAAAAAACAAATAGAAATTCTGTGCAATACGATTTTTATTTAAAACAGCCACTTGAATAAACAAATAAATAAATAGATAATCAAATGGACAATAATAAAAGACAATTCTCCAGACACATAACGACTTGTAGGCGCGCCATAAAAATATCCCTCACTGGGAACCAACTAAAGGGTGACCGCAAACATTAGCCTTGAAATAATCTGTAAAAAACGTTATAAAGTTTAATGTACCTAGTTTTAAGTATAGTTAAAATAACTAATGTGATTTCAGGCATTACTGTAAATCAGTAGGCAAATGTTTTCCGTGGACTGAAAAATCGTATTACCCTTTGTATTGCTAATGATGAAGGACATGTGGAAACTTAGATAAAATTTCAAAAAAGCCATAAAAGATATAGATTTACTTCTTTAATCCTTTTTACAAATTATTTCTATCACAAATACAAATAAAGTTATAAATTTTTTAAAGTGCACACGAACTTTATGGACACCCAGTATATTGTGTTTATACATTCTTTTTATAGATACAAATATCTAAGTAAATGCTCTGTTTATAATAAACAGTATTAACTACATTTACTGGACTGAATGTCCGAGAAATTTCAGAGAAGATATGTGTCCTCCGACAGGAATCGAACCTATATCCTACACGGGACCGTCATATAGCTATAACATTTAACTAACCAGACGCTTCCTCTGTAGCTAAATGTTATAGCACGTCAAGCTATATGCCGTTTCGATAAACAGAAAATATATTAAAGTCATTATCCATTTCATAATCTATCTATCTATCTATCTATCTATGAAGAAAAATATACAGAAAAAACTAACAAAAATTTTAATATGCAATTTATGCTGTATTAATGTTAATATAATTAATAGTCCGACGTTGACTTTATATTAACATTAAAATGTCATAAATAATATTAAAACTATTTGTTTTTTTTTTGTATACATACAGATCTATATCCATATATTTATATATATATATATATATATATATATATATATATATATATATATATATATATATATATATATATAATGGCTGATGACTTGTCATTTCTGAGTATACTCGTCTTCTAGGGTAGCGGAGGACCATTTACAGTTTATGGGTAAATCGCCTAATCTGGTGTGATCGGTATTTGAGCAAGTCCTGTGCACTCAAAACCTCAGCCACGATGTATTGTGACTTTGTGACTTTGTGACAACCATTGCTAGCTTCCGAATACTTCTACCGACCGAGTTTCATTCATAAGTCTTACGTCAACCCGGGTATGGTTTCAGGCACACGCTGGAATCGCTTTCCCAAGGAGTCACCAAACGGGCCTCTTGATCGGAAAGCGAACGTACTAACCCCTCGGACACGCTCCTTATTTTCCTTACCATAAGCGATATATATATATATATATATATATATATATATATATATATTTACGTCCCTTGATTTTTTTTTATTTGAAAAACTAAAAGCGAAACCGATTGAAATAACGCACATATAAGTAAAATAATTTTATTTTAATATATCTATGTAAACATATATCTTTCATAATATATATATATATATATATATATATATATATATATATATATATATATAAATTCAGTGTTTTCAAATCACATTTTCTGTACACAGCAAGCTTTTCGAACAATTTCACTTTTTACACACACACACACACACACACACACACACACACACACACACATATATGTATGTATGTATGTATGTGTGTTTGTGTATATATATTGGTATAATAAGAAAAAACAGATTGTTGATGCAAACTTTAGTATTTTTGTCTTTATTTTTTAAAAAAAAACAGTGCTCGATACACAAGTAGAGGCTAAATTATAATTATTTTTTAAAAATATGTTTCTATCGCAACACAGAAATTACTATGTCTAGCCAGCAGTATTCCCGTTTAATTTCAGTATTAAACCTTAACTGATGGATGGCAGCTTCATCATCAAGCGATGTTTCGAATGCAGTTTTGAAATAGTAATTTCTGTGTCGCGATGGAATCACATTTTAAAAAAATAATTATAATTATACTGTAATTATTGAACAATATAGTTCATGCCACATTGACGGAAAACCTACCAGTACAAAAGAATTCTCTTATTACTATATTTGTACAAAAACGCACAAACTTAAAATTTAAAATTCAAACTCAGCGTTGCGACCGCACGTTCCAAAACAATTAAAAATTTTCGGCCAAAACTCGCTGGTTTTGTATCCGATGCTTGTAATAGAAAAGGAGGGGGAGGAACTATATATATATATGAAGAAAAATATACGGAAAAACTAACAAAAATCCTAATATGCAATTATGCTGTTTTAATGTTTTTCCGTATATTTTTCTTCGTACTGTTGGATCTATATCCATATATTTGCTTACATATTTATATATATATATATATATATATATATATATATATATATATATTTACATTATTCGGACTATTGTCCTCATCTTTTCGACATGTTTATCACAACATTTAGGCCGTTCAAATCCTTCTTCAGTTGTTTGGAATGTTGAACTGAACCCTTTATTTCGCTCACTGGGGTAGACTGTTCTAGTTCCACGTGCCATGTCTAATGGATGTCAGTTATCTCCTGTTAATTCCCCTCTGAAAGTTCTCCACTATTGAACTCACACACTTTGGATCCTGTCACTGGATCTAACTAACGTTTTTATCCACTGTGCCATGTGTCCTTGAGGACATCTGTGTATGAATTTCTGGGTATTATAAACCTAATGTCTTCAGCAGCCATTTTTTACTAGTGCTCATGTTGCGATTTTTGCTGTTATCATTGCATTTTTTTAACAGAGCTCATATTGCAATTTTTGTTGTTATTATTGCTTTTCTATGGCATTCCTTATTCCTGGTTCCCATATTGTATTCATTTCTATGCTTGGTCGGCTCAGGGGATTATTGTGGCCTAGCATATGTGCTGAATCTTAAGTTTACGAATTTTCCAATGGTGTTCTTTGTCTATGATCTCAACATGATCCCACAGGGGGCGGTGATCTCCCTTCTCTCTCTCCATATGTGGTCAGCCACGCCTGATTTTTCCACTTCCCCTCGTGTTACAGCTTTCGGGTGTTATTGAAGCCTTACCTAAAAGGGGCGGCCTGTCTCCCCTTTATATTTCTTTCCGCAGCTGCACGAGGTAGCGTACACACAGTCTTTAGTCATGTTCTCCTCTATGGTGGGGGCCTTACTCGGAAGAGATATCTGCGAAGTGTCGTCCAGCTTATGGACCGCGGATCCTTTGTATTTTCTCAGACATTCCCGCTTCACATGAGGTAGGAAGATTGTTTTTCTGAGTGCTGTTGCCCTTCTCTTGTACCCTCCTATCCCAATTTTTTGGAGCTGCTGCCATGAACCCAGGGTAGTTGTTATTTTGTAGGGTACTACTTATACTGGCCAATTCTTTATCTAATGTCTCTGGGTCGCCAATTATGACTTTTGCTTGATGTTGCAAGTAGCGGACGATCCCTTTCTTTACGCAGTATGGATGGTGAGAGTTGAAATTGAGGCACTGTCCGGTTAATGTCGGTTTACGGTATACGGATGTCTTGAACCCATGCTCTGTTCGAGATATTAGAACATACAAGAATAGGAGTGTGTTTTTACTTTCTTTCTCCATCGTGAACTATATCGAAGGTCTTATTGAGTTCACATGGTCCAGTAGAATCTGAATATCTTCCTGGTGTGGCCAGAGTACATTGTGATAAACATGGCAACAAAGATGAGGACAATAGTCCGAATAATGTAAATAGTGTGCATAATACCTCATCTCTGAAATATTGGCAGATATTGAAGGGTGATAAATATGGCAACAAAGATGAGGACAATAGTCTGAATAATGTAAATAGTGTACATAATACCTCATCTCTGAAATATAGACAGATACTAAAGGGTGATAAATATGGCAAAAAAGATGAGGACAATAGTTCAAATAATGTAAATAGTGTACATAATATCTCATCTCAGAAATATAGACAGATACTGAAGGGTGATAAATATCGCGACAAAGATGAGGACAATAGTGCGAATAATGGAAATAGTGTACATAATACCTCATCTCATAAATATAGACAGATACTGAAGGGTGATAAATATGGCAACAAAGATGAGGACAATAGTCCGAATAATGTAAATAGTGTACATATTACCTCATCCCAGATATATATATATATATATATATATGTTTCTTTTTTTATTCCTCATTTTTCCTTGGGTACTGGTTTGCTCAACTACAAGCCGAAATACCTAAGGTTTTTCCAAGCAGTACCACTATATATATATATATATATATATATATATATATATATATATATATATATATAGATATATAGAACACTTTATTGACAAAGTTAATTTATCCATTTTTTCATTATACTTTTACCAGTTTGCGAATAAGGCGTTGTATATTGGGACGGACATTGTCAATAAACTGGCAAAAAAAAAAAAAAAAAAAAAAAAAATGAACGCTTTATTCATAATTTCGATCGCGATATGCACCGTTATATTTGGAAATTTGCACAAAACTTAATTAAAGACTAAATAAACAGTCATTTTTTCTTAAATTTAAAATAGCTCGTTTGAGTGACATTCATATCACGCATGTGATTCAGTAAGCTCTACCTTCAGTGACTCTCGAGCCCTGCATTGAGCAACCTATAGTAAAACACACACATAGAGAATACTTACCATCATTTGGGTAAGGAATATTAAGCACTGACGTCAGACATTCTTCGTAAGCTTTTCGGACCGGCATAAACATTTCCAGTTCCATCGTTTAAAAGTCAGATATCTGTCAAAGACAATTAATTCAATGAGTCGTCGGAATGGAATAATTATTCGTACAATTAATTCATATTTCTCAGACGAAAAGTTTCATTTTTCATTGAGATTTTAAAAACAAATCTTCGCGACAAGTTGATGCCTCTTGAACTTGTATTTTGTTAACTATTGAGATTTTATGTCCAAGTAAGTATCAATGAAGTTTATGTTACTTTTCATCCCCACCCCATTCCATCACCAACCAGCCCAAGTAAGAGATAGTCGTCTGCTTTTCGGCCTCGAAAATTTCATTTTACAGTCGCTGTCGTTTACCATAGCACCATTGAAATTAACTCAGCCTGTTCTGTCCGTAAAAAAATGGCAATTTTAAATACAATGGAATCCCTCATATCCAGAATCGCTCATTTCCGGAAACTCTAGTATCCGGACATGATTTTGATGTTTATATTTGAACTATTTGGGTGATATGTAACTGATTTGAAATTTTTTGTTTTTTCGGGAATTTTTTTGATGATGGGGATAAGTGAAAAGGGTAACAAGATAGCGAAGAGATGCATGATTGTGATGAAACCTGGACAGAAATTGAAAAATCTATTGAAAAGGTTGTCAGTTTTATGGAAAGAAAGCCAGCATTCAGCTATGACGATTGCAATAACACACGCTGAGTTAAAAAGTGTCTTTTGTTTCAAAAATTTCAAGAACAAAAGCAAAACGAAATGCGGAAAAATTGAGAATGACATTAGAAGAGAAAGAATCATCAGGCAACAGCGATTAAAAAATCCTCGTTACATTATTTGTTTTGCATACGTGGCATATTTAATTTAAATGAATTTTCATTAACATTACATAATTTATTTCTTTTTCCTTAAAAGCCAATTCCATTCTATTTCACCTTACCATTAGCATATTTTGTTTACTATAAAACATTGAAAATAAATGTTAAACCTGATTTCAGTTCTTTTATTTTAATATATCCGGACTCATATCCAGACTTTGTAACCAATTCATCATATCCGGAAGGCCTTCTTAGTCCTATTCTCAGGGAATCTGCTGTATTGGGAAAAAAAAGCAATTAAAATGGTTTTTGCAAATAACTTACAATTCCTTGCGCCATTTTGTTGTTTGTAATTTTTTAAAGTTTTTATTTCTTTTTCCTTCTTTATTGTTCTTTATTTTATTTTTTCTATTCCTATTCATTTTTAAACTTTTAACTTCAATCCCGACCCTACCAACCACAACTGTTAAAATTGCATTTTAATTTGCTTCAATCAATTGTATGTCCATATATGTTAAGAATTTGTGTAAATGATCCCGAAAGGGTTATACATTAAATGGCAATTGGAAAAAAAAAAGTTCCTGAAAGTATAATGTTTCGAAAAAATATCCGATAATGCATTTCGCCCATTTTGGGTTTCATCCAATCGAAGAGGAAAAAGTGAATTGCGTGTGTTTGTTACCAACTCCT
The DNA here is from genome assembly GCA_903632075.3 of Acanthosepion pharaonis. NCBI lineage: Eukaryota > Metazoa > Mollusca > Cephalopoda > Sepiida > Sepiidae > Acanthosepion > Acanthosepion pharaonis. The sequence continues at coordinate 1,163,961 of CAHIKZ030000146.1, forward strand.
GCTGCTGAGAATGCACCCCAAACATTGATTTTTTAAAAAAAATCTTGCTTAACATTGCCCTTGATTGTCACTAGGGTATTCGTTTCATTGGGCGTACATCAAACTCATACTCGTCCTTCATATCTAAAAGTAAATGGACTAACAAAATCGATCAACCAAATAACCAACATGAAAAGACACATTCATGATATTAATATACTAAAATTTAAAATAAAAATCAAACTGTATTCCAAAATATAACTTCAAAAAAACTATAACATAAAACACACATATCGCCGCCTTTAGCCGTCCTGGGTAAAACGATAAACTACACCCGCGTCCTGGGTAAGACGATAAACTACATCCGCATCCTAGGTAAGACGATAAACTACATCTGCGTCCTGGGTAAGACGATAAACTACATCCGCGTCCTGGGTAAAACGATAAACTACATCTGCGTCCTGGATAAGACGGTAAACTACATACGTGTTCTGGGTAAAACAACAAACTACATCCGCGTCCTGGGTAAGACGATAAATTACATCCGAGTCCCGGGTAAGACGATAAACTACATCCGCGTCCTGGGTCAGACGATAAACTAAGTTCAACAGCAAGACCTCCGATCAGTGGCACTCCCGCCTTGCTTGGAGTGAATTAAAAAAAATCCCTTATATAGAAAGACACCTTATATAATGTTGTCTGCTTCTCTTTTATTACAACAGCCTCCAGAATTTGCAGTCTTTCCTTATCATAGTGTCCTGCATAAAAGTTTGGTGTTATCTGCTAAAATTTGTCTACGGTTAATATTATTTTGCCTCGATGCCAGATGTTCATCTATATGGTTGATTCATAATCCATAGCTGGGAAATATTTAATTACTTTCCAAATACCCTGATAAAGGATCGCCCTATTAGACTTTAACCATTCTTTTTTTTTTTTGGTTAGGTTAGGTTTGTTTTGTTTTATGGCATATCAACACCTCAATGGTTTATTTAATGCCGACAAGATTTTTTATTGCTGCTAATATTTTTTTTAAAAATGTATTACTGTTAATATTTCTTGTTTTTCCTTCAAAAATGTATTGCTGATAATATTTTTTCTTCAAAAATGCATTACTGGTATTAAAACCTATTTTTACACTTTCATAGTGTTTTGACCCCAGTTTGGAGGTTAAATAAATGCCTATAGTTGGAATCCTAGCACGTGTTACACAACCCCCACCCACTCGGGTCAGAGTGGACCTGGGAACACCAGCAATTAAGAGGTGGTTCCACGCTCCTCAAAACCTGCTGACCAGAGGCCTTGCAGTCGGACATAGTTTATCGTCTTACCCACGACGCAGATGTAGTTTATCGTCTTACCCAGGACGGTGTGTCAAGAATAGTGAAGCGTTGTGAGAACAAATTTACTGCGGCTAAACTAGTAATGAAAGCACTTTCTAGAAATTTTCGTCTTTCTGTTTTAATTAGAGTTGCATTTTTATGTCAAAATTGTGATCAGTCACGTTACGACGACCAATTAAACTTTTTAAATTTAAAATTCCCAGCGGCTCTTGTTCGTGCGCTTGAATTGTCCGAAGAAACGAAACCCGACACACACACACACACACACACACACACACACACACACACACACACACATATATATATATATATATATATATATATATATTATACTAATAGTAATACTCAGTTGGTAAAACCTCGGATGCACAACTTGCAAGTTTATCAAAACAAATTGGTACCCGAAGAAAAAATTGGAAAATAAAGAAAAAACTAGAAACATCGGAACAGTTTATTAGTATAGAGGCTGTGGTTTTTTTTTCTATCTTCTTCTGTCACGAGATTTTATGCGAATTAGTTTTTGGTGGTTTTATCAATAAATACTGTTTCATGTCATTTCCTTTTTAGCCAGCTTACACTGAAGGTCCGTTTAGGTGAAACCTAGGTAGGTTGTTCCTGGCTCTTTAGGATTTATTTCATATATATATATATATATATATATATATATATATATTAAAAAGAAAAGAGAATATATCTTAATTATTTTATAACCCTTCACGCAGAACTTTTCTGCTAGTTCAAGAAAAAGACATTTGGGTTACTAACATCCCCCTCCCAAAAAAAGAGAATGTCTCATAACGAGAATATTTAACATTGAAAAACATAAGAGAAAAAAAAATTAATCATTTTTAATAATATGGAAATCTCCACCCTTTGCCTTTGGAATTTCTATAATTTCTTACTTTTATATACATATATATATATATATATATATATATATATATATATATATATATATATATATATATATATATACTAGCACCATGGCCGGCGTTGCCTGTGTGATTCAAAAAATCATGGCTCCTACAGCAATCGTTATCACTTGACTTAAAATATTTTTTGCCCTTCCTTGCCTTTAAGTTGAGTGCCCTTTGCCGTGCTGATGTTGCTACATGCCTTACTTCTTGCCTATTTCACACTGCGAATTTTTTCTAAGCTCTACTAAACATTAAATCTGTTACGAAAAAAGAACTAAACAAAATGAACACAAAACGATCAGCTTTAAAAAAGGACTCGTAACTGGAAAAAACCGAATGAAAAAAAAATGTTAACAACAAATACTTTTTCACAACCAACTCAGTTCTGTGGAATCAGAATCAACGTTGAGTTTAAGCAAGCGAATGAGCCAATTGGAGTAAAGTGCCATGCAGATTTAAATTTTTCCCACTTGTGACGAATGCAGATATCGATTTTTTTTGCATGCTAACATTTGTGTCAGTCAGCTGTTGGCTCTCACGCTGGCCAGTAGAGTCTTCCTGCCTATTCGTGGCAGCCAGCTATTGGCTCTCACACTGGCCAGTACAAAATGGCCGCAAACTACGTGAAAACTGCCGTAGAAACATGAAAAAAAATCAATTATTTCTACTATCGATGGGAGTTAGGAAATGCAAAGTCGATCTTGGGCTTTCGGAGCATGTGCATGTAAATTTTGGTGCAAATCCGTCGAAAATTGCGGCCGTGCATTCGTTATACATACACACACACACACACACATCCTGCCTTTAATATATATATATATATATATATATATACAGGCTGTAACAGCAAAATTGTCCATCCCACAAAATGTTTCATATCTAAAAACACTACACTAAAAGAGTTTCTTTTTGCCAGGTTTTCAGATAAGACGTTCAGTCATCTCAACACCATTTTTAATACAAATCACTGGAAAAACCCTTTGAGCTATTTACCTAAAAATAGAACAGTTTAAATAGCCTCCTGTCAGACCCATTGTCTTCTCAAGTGAGTAATGGTGAGAGGAAAAAGATCATTCACCAATGGTACCAACATTCATACCCTGGCTTCCATCTTCAAAGTCCATTCAAGAACCATCAAGAGACCTGTGAAATAATTTAAAAAAGAGGGAACAGTAGAGAGGAAAACTGGACCAGGAGGTCAAAACAGAAAGAGGGATCATCAACTTAGAGCTAAAGAGATCAATTAGAAAAGATCCAACTCAATCCATAAGACGTTTGGCACGTGAGAGATGAGTTTCAGCTATGACAGTCCAAAGAGCAGTGAAAAAAGACTTGAAAATGAAATCATATGTGAAACGTGTGAATTACTTTGTTACGCCAGGACGGAAAGTTAAAAGTTTAGAGATTACGGAGATCATCTTAAATAAATTGGAATTTAAAAGGTGTCCACCAATTAAATTTTAAATTCTGTCGATTGCAGGACGAATTATTCTCCCGATTTCTTTTCTGTCATACGCAGGGTTAGGACGAGGCTGTATTTAGACATCTTGGAGTCTATTATTATTAATATGCAACGTCCTGCCCTGTGTAGACAGAGGGAGATGAAATTCAGGTTGGCCCTATTCGGGGAGATCATTGCTTAACCTAGAAAATATTTAATACTCATAAGGTTTTTTTTTTCTCTTCCTTTAATTTTCTCCTCTTTTATTACATCTGTGGTAATCTATTGTTTTTAACATCGGTTTTTGATAATTTTTCTTATCAAGTTCTTTGTTTTATACTGCCGACGATTATTTTTCTGAAGAAGTGTCGGTCGAAAGGTGCCTTATTCCCCTCCTTTTTTTCTTTAACGAGATACTTTTGTATCTATTTTAACAATAAAACGGGAAATATGATCATTTAAATATATTTATTTTTTTATTATTTTTTTAAGTATTAAAACCTAACCTTTTATATATACACTTTCTTATTTATTTTTTTTTAATTTTATAAAACTCCCTTTTCGGCCTTCTTTTAGTTTCAAATTAACACTCCATTCTTCATATAACCTCAGTTTAATGTCATAAGGTTAACATCCGGGTTTAATTTTATAAAACTTCTTCCGTTTAAGTTTAATACCTTCCTCCTCCCCTAACTACCGTCTTGGGCATTTAGTCGAAATGGATAAATTCTGTAACAATTTTTCGACGGCTGTCAAATTTAAATTTCTAATTCCGACACGAACTAAGTTTATACACCGGGGTTGAATAAGACTGACTATCCCCCACCCATATGACTAGGATCCACTTCGATTATATACCAACGATTTTATTACCTGTACTATATATATATATATATATATATATATACATCCACTTCCTTTAATTTTCCCCCTTTTATTACATCTGTGGTAATCTATTGTTTTTAACATAGGTCGTTGATAATAATTTTTCTTAGCAACTTCTTTGTTTTATACTGCCGACGATTATTTTTCTGAAGAAGTGTCGGTCGAAAGGTGCATTAAATCCCCGCTTTTTTTCTTTAAGGAGATACTTTTGTATTTATTTTAACAATAAAATGGGAAATATGATCCTTATATTTAAATCAATTTTTAATTGGTGTGGCACTAAAAAGGACCTGTTTATATATAATAATAATAATAATAATAATAATAATAATAATAATAATAATGGACTTTATCGTCGGTTTCGACGTATGAGAATCTGACAGCTTAATTGTTTCACTTATGAAATTTTGTGCGATAATCTTAAGTGTCACTTAAGACCAGCTAGTGATTTACAAAGGAGGCCACATATGGAGCAAGAGTGAGGATTGTGGGATGAGATCACGGATACATTGGCTGACCTTTTATATCTTGCTCTCGCTTCTTGAAGATGATTCAGACAAGCAGATTGAAAACTGCTGAGTCCACTAAAACACGTCGATCTACATTCTACCCGCTCCAAGGCTAAGCGCTCAAGGGTGTTATGGTATATTGACAACTGATATATATATATATATATATATATATATATATATATATATATATATATATATGACGAAATATAGTGTTAAGGTCTTGCGCTATATTTATGGAATAAACTGCTTAATATTAGAGATAGAGCCTGTGTAAATATAAAGTGAACATTAAAGTCAACACTTAGAGGAGACAGGCTGTTTCCTGCTGAAGACGCCATCGTCGGTGGCCTGACGATTTGCGTCTAGCATAAAAACAGCCTGTCGCCTCTCAGTGTCAGTTGTATATATATATATATATATATATATATATATATATATATATATTATTTATCAATTAACAATGTGTTTTACGTGCTGCAATTTTCAAAATGTACGTTTGTTTCTATTGGGAATACCCGTGGTCCATAATACATTTTTTGTGCTGACAATTCAAAATAATTTCATACATTTTGTTTTTTAATCCATTCACGTCCTGAAATTTTATGATTTTCAATTTCTTCTCCATACATAGATTTCCATTTCTTCTTCATTTCTTAGACCCCATTCTGTTACTGTCGATTTGCATTTCATTTTTCGTCCCCAAATGTCGTTTGACAACATGGTGGTATTTCTGTATCGTTCATGCTCAAATAATAGCAAATGGTTTGCGCATGTTTCTTTAGATGCATTCCCCGACGCAAATTTTATCCCCCACCGATGTGCATGTCTTTCTCTTGCAGTATGGCGTCAGGGATAACGGACAGGAATAAGAGCTCGAATTCCAGTCGGGTTAATTCCAAAAACTTAGGCAGAAAATTCCTCGCAGGATGCTACCGTTTGTTTCTGCGGTAGACTGGTTGGTAA